>JAPMOQ010022913.1:1208667-1274317 GCA_026543055.1 Argiope trifasciata | reverse complement strand
TATTCTTATTCTTATATCGCGTTTTATCTTATTCTTATTCTTATATCTTTCGTGTATAAAATGCTTAACATCTTCAGACAATTAGGAGAGAATATTCAATGTTACTGGCAACCAAAAGACAATAAAAGTTTCGCCTTTGAATTACATTTAGGACATTTAAGAATGAATTTTCAATTTTTTTACTGACTATAAATATCAGTTAATTCTACTCACGTAAATTTTATTCTGAATGCTTAAAAGTGGATATTTACTTTTTTTACTAGGAGTAGAATTTTAGCTAATTTTATTTTTAATGCTTAGGAGTACATGTTTATTTTATATTGGTAGCAAAAATTTAGTCAATTCCAAGTTATCTTTTAAATTCAAATTTATATTTATTCATTTATTTTGAATCAGAGCCAGATAGTCAAATAGGCAAATGTCTAGCGGTCCTTTCACTTTTTCCAAGAGGGCATCATGCCTTAATTGAAGGGAAATTTAATTCTGTACTTTCATTACATTCACAAGAGTTATTTTTTCAAAATTATTAAAATTATAAAATATTATTTAAATTTCAAAATATGATTTTTTTCATATTTCCGTAATTTTCTTTCCAATCGGCGTGATTTTTCTCTTCTTTTTAATATTACAGCTAATTAAAAAAAAAACTGACTCATGAATCATCAAATTTGTCTATTTTGTAATAAATTATTTAAGCTATGTTAACAAAATCATAGTAAATATTTTATCATTTCATTGAATAATATTTTTAAATTTAAGGGTCTTTTTTCCTTGCTTTTATTCTTTTTTTTAAACACTAGAGATGTTGAAATCCAGTTCTGTTGACATTGATCTGATATAATTTTTAGTATTTTTAGTTTATCTATCATAATATTTCATTTTTAAAATCTGGTTTTATGCATATCAAATAAAATCAATTAGACTTCTGCCCTCTGGATGTTTAGGGGTCTTTACTCTCAGAAGCTACTGCACCCCCTTTCCCTGGAAACGCGGACACGACACCATCATCATCATAAAATCAATTGAAAAATTTTAGTTTAGAAATTAGAAAGAGAGCAGTTGCACCCAAAATTTGAATCGTCCATAAGTCCTAGAAATAATTAATCCTACTTTTTCAAATATATCGTCACAAAATATCTCGGTCAGTGCAAATCACTTTTTTATGGTTTGTACCGATATGTCTGATGTGTTATTTACAGAAATGAATTAAAAATTCAAATAAGATTATGAAAATGATATATTATTTCGATACATCTCTTTAAAGAAATAATGTAGGGTATTTTATATTTTTTTTATTTATTTTATTATTATTATTATTATTATTATTATTTTCCTTATCCGATACAATACATTTTCGGTTTCATCACAAAAATCTCTCCTGAAAAAAAAAAAAAAAAAAAAAAAAAACAAAGAAAGGAAAGAAAGAAGTGTGAAATGTAGGTTTTTGTTTGTTTGAAAATTCTATTTATATGTTCAAATCTTTCATTCAGTTTTATCAAAAAATGTTGTAATTCAATTTTCCCATATAAAGTTTAAAAAAAAAATTGTTTCTGTTTTACTTGAAGCCTTCGGCGACCAGATGTTCACCCACTAAACACAAGGCATTAATCTAGTAATATCAATCAATTCTAATATATTAACACTAAAATAAAGTGCTACTTTGAATTATATTTGCACAATAAATATAGAACACTGGATTGGTTAATTATGCAGATTTAGAAAAACTAAGAAATTATTTTACAAATAATATTGGTCGAATAGTTTTCTTTGTTGAGGCTGGATTGATTTGGTGATATAGCTCGAAAACTGGCTAGCATGGAGGAGAGAAAAGTAGATAATCATTGATGTTACATAAAAAAGTTATTATCCTTCAAATGAAATAAAGATTGGAAAAATCAGTACATGATGGGGACTGTAAACTGTTGTGGTTTTCTTCCGATCTAGAATGTACTTCCGAGATTTTGCAATTATTATAAAATAGGGAGAGGGTAAATAATGATAGTTTATTACGCTTTCAAATGAAGCAAGAATGAGCGAAATCAGTTCAATGGTTAAAACTATTGGACTCTTCATTTTTAGAGAATCTAAGGGGGAATGGAACTAGTAATTTCCGAGATTTATTTCGAAAATGGAGGATGAATTGTGGTGTAGAAATCAAAGGATCATTGATGACGTATGTAGGGATCATAGATTTCATACTCGCCCTCCTCCCCCTAAAAAAGGGGCGAAATATGACCTGTAGTTACAGCTTGGTGGTACGTTTTTAAGTTCTGACAGCTACTTTAAATAAATGAGTACTTTAAATATATTTAATGTTTGCATTCTTTAATTGGTATTAAAAATATTTATAGTAGAAAGCATGTCTTAGTTTTTAATTAAAAAAAAGGTGGAATTTGATTGATTATATAATATAATAAAATCAACAATGTTAGTGGAAAATTTAAAAAAGTAATATTTAACTGTTCTCATATTAACAATAGGAAAACCTAACAAAATTATTTCTTTATAAAGAAAACTTTTCCTGGTAAAATTTTCAACGTGGAAAAAAAATGTAATTCAATCAAAAAGTAGGCTTTACCGTCTAGTCAAATTGATTTCACCCGTCACGTTCGTCCAATCGCCTTTAATTTATCTTCGAATACATCCTGTTCCATAGTTCGCAGTTCAGGGCACAGAATGTCATTCTTCTCACCATGATATTTTCCCTTCCCCCGCCAATGGTCGAAGGTGTCAAGAAAGTAGGCCTGGCCTTCGCAGAAGTAACACTCTCTGATTGGATAAGGAAACTCACTGATCTTCGCAACTTTTGTCAGCTGAGGCGGGGTTATTTACTTTACTGCCTTACTTTTCATTTTTTTTTTCCTCCTGTCAAGATCTTTTTTTTCTCTCTACAGAGCGAGGCGGATGCATGGCAGACACTTGGGCATTCGGGATTATTGCCAGACTTGATTGGAGCTATTTGGGATTTTTTTTTTTCATGAGCTTTGTGCGTTGTTGCTATATTACAATTGCATGAAAATATAATTTAATTTCTTTTTTGTATTCAAATAATTGTCGTCTAACACTTCTACTAATTACTCTCTCGAATACAAAGAATGCAAAGAGAACATTTTTTTAAATAATAAAAACTTGAAATTCGGGATTTCAAAAATTCACATTTCAGACCTCTCGAAATGCAAAAAATACATTTCAAAAAAATTATGTCTGCTTCTCGAAGAACACAATAACCCAATAAAGCTTTTAGCTAAACGGATAAAATTTGGTATGTGGGCTTAACACAATCTTTAATAATCACCTTTTAGAGGGGGGAGGAGTAATAATACTTTCTTTAAGAACACGCGAGAAAGTTTCCCTAAATTCACTCCTACTAAGCTTTTTTAGAGTGATTAAAAAGAACTATTCATTGCACAATATAATATCACTTTCAATAAAAATTATTATATTTTCTGCTATATTTTTATAGAAACTTTGTGTGGATTAAAATTTATTATCTTTGGGATATTTTTTTAAAGTATTTTTCAAACCAGTCTTCGTTTGTATCTGATTACCTTCTTTGTAATCGCTATTCAGTAAAATATTGGTAATAAATACATCGTTCCGCAGAAGCAAAGTCTCAACAAATCATAATTCAAAATTTTGAAAATTTCTTAAGTACGTTTTATAATATAATAGCATACATTTGAGATGTAATGAAATCGATGGATCATTTTAGTATATAATACATCTAAGTTAAGAATATATCAATGAAATGTGACATATAATTCATAATAAATATCTTACTCTTTTCTATTTAAAAAATGCACAATGAGCAGGTTTTGAAATAAATATTCTATAGGGCCTTAAGCAGTGCAAACGATGGGGCCCACTTTCCCTTCCCTCGTTTCCCAAATCAAATATTTGTATGTTTATTTCAGTTTTCAATCGGTTTACACGAAGTGTTCATAAATACATTTTCATAATTCGAAATTTGAAAATTGTAATTTTATTGCTCATTTTTAAGAAATCTAAAATTAATCTCAAAATAAATAAACAAATTTAAATTGTTCACTTTTTAAAATAAAGCGCTGAATCAGCAAGAGATATCTCACCGAAATTTTCACGCATATTTTTTAATAAAGGTGTTTTCTCAGGCAACATAGTGCCTGGCACCAGCATACAATAGTTACGAACTATCAACCTTTGTCGAGAATTAGTATTTTTACTGAATTTATCACATCATCCTCCGTGAGTTAATTCCTCTGCAAATTTATTTCATTTTTTTATTATTATTTCTATTAATTCCTGACATGTGGACTGATAGTGTGCAAAAATTTATGTTTTAGAAGCATTTTTTTCCAACCAAATGAAAAAAAAAATTTGACCTGAAAATACTATTCTAGTCATAAAATCCCATTACAAATTGGACAATTTTAAGTTATTATGTTTTTGGGCTATACCTTTTGGATTTGTTACAAAATTTGACTGGTATCTAAACTATAGATGTTAAATCATGCACAGAAGATAATTTATTCAATTCTCATTGCTTTACAGTTATTGTATTAACTTCTATTCGAATAGCCGTACAGACTTCTTAAAGGGTTTTACACAAAATTTGATAGAAATCTCCCAATTTGGTGTAAAAACCGCATACAAAATTTAAAGGGTTTCACACAAAACTTGATAGAAATCTGCCTGTTTGGTGTAAAAACGGCAAAGTAAATTTAATCCATCTCCTATAAATGGCCAAAATATCGATTTAGTTTGTGTTAATGCCCTTAGGCTTCTTGTCAATCTATTAAATCAAAATGATCTTCCATCAAAGCTCAAAATCAAACATTAATATTTGCGAAAATATTTAGTAATTCATTCTTGACAGCAATACAAATATTCGAGAAAAAATGTCAGCCCCATGTTAGGTTATTTTTAACTTTCAAATTTTGAAAAAAAAGGAAAAGCCTTATTTTTCTTCTAATTAAATTAAAGGTTTCAAACGTTTTTCTCAAAATTATGTATAAATGTACGTAGGTTAAAATGTAAATTTTTTTTAATAGTTATAACCAAATATTTTCATTTTTTTATTTAACTTTCTTCATGTAATAAAGAAATTCTTTTAAAGTTAACATCAAATATGCCTTGAAATTAAAGCCTTTTTTGGACAATATAGTTTTGAGAATATATTGATAAAATCAGAAGCAAGAGCACTCGAGCACTCATATTTAAAAAAAGGAAGAATAAGGGACTTTTTAAATTTTCGTTTTTAAGTCATTTAAATTTTATCAAACAAATTACTTGAATTATTTTAACAGATGGTTTAAAATATTTTATTTTCTATTTAAAATAATCTTATTTAAATGTTAAGTCGAATATTGTGAGTTTTTTTTTTAAGTAATCATAAATGTGAATGTAAAAATTTTTCTTATATTTCAAACTCATGGTTCGAGATATTGTAGAAAAAGCGAAATACTCAATCGCCAAACCCCTCATTGAAGCGCTGGCCATATTATCTTCAGGTTTTTTCTATTATTTTTAATTGAATTGATAATTTAGTGATAAATAAGAATACATAATAATGGGCAAAACATTGAACTTATAATTCAATTTGAACATGTGCTTATATTTTACTAAATTGAAAATTTTGAATGTCGTAAAATATTTCTTAAATAGTCTTGAATAGTGATTTCTGAAATATAGTCTCAAATTATTAGGTTACTCATTTACTACTTTGACATTAGATTTCATGCGAAAAAAATTACCCCTGGCATTTTTTTTTTCTTCACTTGCCCAAACGGAAAACTATATCAATCGTAGTGTTGACATTAGATCTACCTAGAAAAAACTACCAACCAATAGATCAACCTTTGACCTGACTTTAAAAAAGAAGGTCTGCTACTTAACTTCACCAAAGATACATTTGTATACCCCTTTTCCATCACTCTAATAAATACAATCCTCTAATAAATCATGATAAGTTATTGTCTTTTTATCCTTATCTTCCAACTAGTTTCGCTAATGGCGCAAACGTATGGTTGGCAAGTCGGTTTCGTGCTTTCCCTAAGAGATAGCGATTCTGATTGGTATTAAGCAGTGATCAAGTAGAGATTTTCATCTCCAGCGCATGCCATACCTCAGCCTTCAGCTGTAAGAAGATTCTTGAGGGGTCTTGTGGAGCCAGACTCTCTGTGGGAGGGCTGAGCTCATTGGGGGTGATGAGAACAGGTATCTGTGGTTTCATGGTGTGTTCCTTCATCTTTACCGCAATCGTTAACTAGGTTGTGTACAGGCCACAGCGGTGAAGACATTTAGTCCTTTTAAAGATGTTTATCTCAGCGTGTGTACGTGGACATGATATAAGGGGGTCGAGTAGTAATTGCGTTCTTTATATCTAAATGCTACAAACGGTATCCCAAAATTAACGCAAGATTTGAATTTGCCATCATTTATGCAGTAAAGTGTTGACAACCTTATTAAAAAATTGGCGGCTAATAGTTTAGGGTTAATTAAAATCGAGCGTTACGCGATAGAACAATGAGTTAAGGCAAGATTTGAAATAAATAAAATAACATTGCCCCACCCCCTTTTAAATTGTTGTTTATTTATTGAATGGTAAAGTATGCAGGATAATGTTATGTATGGAATAACGCACTAGTCAAATGTCACCACGGCTTTGCTGACATATACACGGTCTTTTGACCGTTTTGTATAAATGTGGCTGAATTTCGTTGACGCAACATTGAATTTCAACCTTCATTTAACCGAATTGTGGCCGCTAGACTTTTATAATTTTTGAAATACTGTTCAACAATAAAAACACGTTGCTTTATCGCGTAATGCTTCATTTTTACTGAACCTAAACTATAAACTGTCATTTTTTATGAGGTTCACCAACACATTGCTGCAATAACGCTAAAAAATTTCAAATCTTACGTTGATTTTTGTGACATCTTTTAGATGTGATTTGTGTTTCTAATGGATTAATTATGTTTCGGTTACAAAAATTTGTTCCATGCCTCTCTGATTTTTAAGAAATAAAATAAATTGGGAAAATATCACTCAATAGAGATTAGCAAAAAAGATTTTAATCGTTGAAAATGTCTGTATTTAATATATTCGAGCAATATATTTTCTAATGCTCGTTTTAGCATTCTGAGACGACCGCTTTTCATCGATTCTATCTCATTAAGGGGAGAGACGCTGAAGGATGAGCACATTTCCGGAATTCTTCGTCATTTTTTGATCTTTTATATATTTTTTGTTTAATTTTTTTTTTCATGTGTATGTGAATATCGGGTCATTTCTGAAAGTGTTTTAATTCAGCCCGCCGAGTTTATTTTTGATTCTAATCCAAGTTTGTTTAATTTTTAAATGTGAACATCCCCTTCTTTTATCCTTCCTCTCACTCCTATGTTGACAAACTCATCCTAGCGCATGCACAAAAGCTCGGAGGGCTCCAGCAATCCGTTGTCAAACAATAGATTAATTTTAACAACACCAATTCTTGATATGCAAAATAAAATTAATTCGGAAAATCTCATTGAATAGAGATTAGTAGTAAAGTTTTTAATCTTTGGAAATATCTGTATTTAATACTTTAGAACAAAATAATTTTATATATTAATTATGTTTTGCTATTTTGAGATTAATTTGTTAAATAATGCAATAGCAAAACTGTTTTCAAGATTTTCATGAATTTAAAAGAAAATGCCAATTTTTTGGAAAACCATTTCATTACTTTTGGTAAAACATCATCGGATGATGGAAGTCTTATTTTTGCTAAGCTTTTATAACAATAATTAAGTAATAAAGTGTTATTAATTATTACGTAATAAACATTGCATTATTAAGTAATAAAGTATTATTTATATTGTTTAAAATGGTAGAGAAAACAGATGATCAAAGTTGTGATAAATGCTTATCTTTAAATAAGGTTGAAATTCAACTTACCAAGCTTTGAACAAGTGGTATTTATTCAATATATTGCTAAAATATTTTTTGAAATAAGAGAAAAGCAATTATTACTAAGAAAACACTGAATAATACCTATAAGAAGTACACAACGATTTTTTCAATGTTAAGCTGCACTTAATGTTTCTTTTTTCATACCATGTTAAATAAAAATATTTTTGCTATTATTCCTCAAAATTTAGTAATCATAATTTCAAAATTATCATATTATCATCTTGCGCAAACAAAAGAGGTTTTGCAAAACATTGTTATGTTGAACACGGAAGTATAATTTACGTTCCACGTTTTTATAATTCCATTTCACATTCGTACAAAACAATAGTGATACAACAATTTAAGTATATCTAGCTCTTAAGTCAGTCAATCAGATGTTGGTATTTCAACAAAAAGCAACGGACATGTGCTCAAACAATTTTTTATACATCAAACCATAAGTAAATTGAAAAAAAAAAGACAATGATAATGAAAATCCATGTTTCATACTATGTAATATTTCAATTAGTTCCACAAGGATAAAAGAGGGGGGAGGGGAGGGAGGAACAACCTGGTCTTCAACAAACCGTATATTTCCCGTTCGGCTTGTATTAAACACACAATCACTTAACAAAGTTCTAACAATGAAACAGTGTATTAAATGGATAATGATATGTCATTATCATGACCTATTATACAACATGTAGTGCTTCTGCTATAATCGTCATTGTTAGAAAGGTCATTATGATGACTAAAAAAAAATCATAAACTCCTCGATAGTCAGAGCGATATCAAAACTGCGTAGTGAAATGGGTTTTGAAGTACAAGTAATGCAAATATTGGCTAATATTTTTGTCGATAAATTACTTTTACAAATATGAGGAATAGTTTAGCATTGTCATTAATAGTAGATTTAACGCAATAAAAAACAAGGCGAAAGAATATGATAAGGCAGCAAACAATATAGCAATTTGTTATGAAATTAAATATGTTTAATTTCGATAATTGTATATATTCCCTATAAATTTCTGTAATTTTTGCATCATTTCTTTCCTTTTTTATGAAAAAAAAAATCATTCAGCAGAACAATAAATAAAAAAGGGAAAAGTTACTTGCTATTTTGAAACGAATATAGCGATGTGAAATCTGGCTAATAAAGAAAAAGACAATTTTTTAAAAATCGTTGAAAGATCCATGTGTTATTTATACGTTGTTTTACATTTGTAATAAATAACAAGTAATAAAAAGGCAATTTGATATATCAATAAGTAGATTCCCCCTCACCCTCGCATACAGAGAATACCAAAAGGTCATTTATAAACTTTAAGGGTTAAGAGTCAAAGAAAAAAAAGAAATTTTCTTATAACAGAAAATCCAATCGCAAATCCAAATTACAACTGCCGTAGCAGGCTTTATGGTTGAGAATTAAGTTTAAAAAAATGCTCTAAATCAATTGATAGCACAGAGTTTAATGAAATACAAAATCAGAACACCACAGTACCTGTATATAGCTGTAGATATCAAATATTTAGAACGTTATTTTAAGTATCTCCAAGTGTTTTGATGGTGCAGCACCTTACTCATTATTAAAATACTGCTTATGACTTGCAGTTTATCTATTTGAGCAATTCTTTTGTCCTCTGTGTGAATTTGTATTTAATTATATCTAGTTCTGCATTTTATCTAATACATTAATCTGCATGAAAGCATGCGAAAAGGACAATGTGAGTGGAAAGTCATTTCAAATGTACTCAAGTACACCTTTGTTTATAATGACTTGCCTTTGTAAGGTTGCTTACAATTTGTAATGCTATTATTCATGCACTTGCAATATGCCACCGCGAATGCGTGTTTAGTTATAGCAATATTTACATTTCATCTGTTATCACATTCATTTACATGATAAATCTTCATAAACTGCTTGTAAAATGTATAAAGCTGAATACGGCAAGATCTTTGAAGTCTTGCTTAAGTATAAAGAAGTTTGTTAATGATATAGCATTTTATTTCTCACTCTGATATTGTTTACAACTTGTAATGCTATTATTAGAGTATTGTTGTTTAAGCATGAATTTATACTTAATTATGTTTACAGTTCATCTAATGCATCCATTTCCTTTATTTAATTCACTAACAAAGACGGTTACCCTTAAGATCCTTAAATCCCTTCATGTTTCTTATCTTATGTTTTATCGTAAAAAATGTGTTCCTGCTTTTAATCACGACTAAAAATTTATAAGTGATCATTTAGACAGCCCATATATAATCAGAAGAAAATACGCAGAATTTTACCTTTTACACCTCTTGTCTAGAATGATTCAAATTTCTCAAAAAACCGGATGAAAAGGGAATGTAGGGAGGAAAACAAATGTAATTTTGCATCCAGACTACAAAAGAAAAATATGTGATAAGAAACAACAATGAAAAAAGAAAGTATAGTTAGTTATACAACAGAAATAAAACAAAAGTGAATTTGTTAACATAAAACATGAAAGAGTTAAAATAAATGCAATGTAAGAAAAGAGAAAATCCTGCATAATTCATTAATTCACAAAATAAAATAAGATAGAGTTTTTATATTCCATAAGTTAAATTACTTAAAAAATACATTTCTAATTTACTTATTTAAACTAAAAAGCCACTAATTCAGAACCTAATTAAAGATGATTTTACGATTTTTTGCTCCTAGAAGTTATTGTTATTTTATTTATTTATTTATTTTATTTTATTTTTTCAGTTTTGCTTTCAGTGAGGGATTCTCGAGTTGAATTTTTAAGAGATGCTATCTCTCTTTTCAGTTCATACATTGATGTAAAATAAAATTAACTATAAATAATTTATTTAAGATGAAATATAAAAATATTTTGTATGTCCAGAAATGGAAAAATAATAATTATTATTTATAATTCAAATAATAATAGTGAATAAATAAATACAATAATGAAAGAATTTTTATTAGATAAAACGTTTATCTTGATATAAATATCTTAAAACAAGAAGCTTCTTTTTAGTTCAAAGGGGGGCATAAAATGAACAACAATATTTTATACGAATCTTTCTTCTAATGACAAATTTTTAGAATGTATATTAAAGATATCCATTATTCCTACATAAAAAAATAATTTTAAAATATTAATGACATTTATTTAAAAAAACGTACCCTATTTTAGGATGAACCGTATAATTTTTTATCAACATCAAATGATGAGGAAATGAATCTAAACTGACTTTCCATTCACCAAATTTGCTCGAAGTACCCATAAAGGATTATTTGGTCCTCATCATGAATATATGCCATTTATATCTCATATTTTTTTGGTGGATAGGACTGAAGAAATAACTGAAGTAAGCGGATACCTTTCAAAGAGGTCATTTACCCTTCGACAAATAAAAAAATTAAGAAAAGGATGAGATCTCAAAATCACGTTCTATAAAATTCAGTGTAACGTGCTCTTTTTAAATCCTATGTACATAATCCAACTATCGGTTCCTTTCAAAATTTATCAAACTACAACACATTATTGTTGGAATTTCAAAATTATATTACATTCTGTAAACTTTTGTGAAGTCACAGTTTCCAATTATTATGAGTAACAGTTTCCCAGAGTAGAGAGGCATTGCATACAGATCAATCTAATAAAAATAAATAAATCTGTAAGTCACACAATGAGCCAAAAGGATCCATCAATATAACAAAAGTTATATTGATGGATCTTATTATATTATTTGATAACAAAAGTCATACAGATTCTATATAAAAATATATAGAATCTGTTATAAAAATTTAAATTAATACAAAGGATTAAGGAAATTTAATGTGGTGGTTGATTCTGATATCAGATTTAAGTAATTCCCGATTGAATTAAATGAATTCAGAAACTGAGTTGATTTCTTATAGACTAAATATTTCTTTTTTAAAAACGAAATAATAACGAAAACACTTTTTAAAATAATCGAGTTTTGCTGTTCATTCTTTCGATGCCTATCGGAAAACGCTTATACTCCGCAAATTCGTGAACGATCATTGAGAAAAAAAATTTGCATTAAATGCAAATTATCTGCTCTTGTCAATAGATGTCGCCACACTGACAGAAATAGTCATTTTTGTCATGCTTGGCTGCAAACGACATTCGTCGTAATCCGGGCGACAGATATGAAAAAAGCAGACGTTAACAGAATAACACTGATACAAACTGTTGGTTCAGAAATATCAGGAATTCTTCAAACAAACAAATTTGTCACAATATTTAAATGAAGATCGATAAACGTTGATGTATCGCTATTGTTAGAATGTTCAATAGTGTGCAAAAGTAAATGTAAGTATCACAATGCAACAGTTGCTACTTATGCTGATAAAGAAAACTTAAATCTACAAAATGGATTTAGGTTGAAAATTGTAAGAAATGTTTTAAATCTATGGGAACAATCTGTTTGATCTTTGTTTTCAAGAGCTAAACAGAAAGAAATTTTAATAAAATGTTTTTCAAAATCTGAAATATTTTCAAATTGTTTTAAAAATCTACTGAAAAGGAAAAACTTATTCATAAATAGAACAATATATATATGTATATTGGTAATTACTAATTATTAATAATACTAGTGGCGTTTACTATGAAAAGTAATAGTATTATTATTATAAAAATAATAGTATTATATTTATAAAAATAATAGTATTATAATATTTAGTTCACTGCATATGGAAGGTCATTGTTTTATAATTAACTTTCATAATTAATCATGTTTTATAAATAACTTTCATAATAAAATTTTTTAAAGCCTTTTCTCCTTGTAATTTTTAAAATTAAATACTTGCTTATCACTTATTATAAGAATATATCATATTCTTTGTTTAGGAAAAAATGAGAAAATAGTGTATCAGCAAATTTCAATGAGCAAAATGCATTTACAAATCTCACACACTTAGCGGTATTATACTAGATAATTATAGAACAGAATGCTATAGATGTATAATAATAACTCTAAATTTCAAAAAAAATTGTAGTAAAGCTTAGCTGAAATAATAGTAAAGGTTAGATCACCTAGACTGATTTTCTCGTTTATTGATACAATATGGAAAGATACAAATTTAACCTTATATTATTTCTTATATTACCTTATATATCTATATATTTCCGTAATGAGAACATCTCGTAATTAGAACATTATAAGGTAATTAGAACATCTCATATATTAATAATTCTGGTGTCAAAAGTCCCATAAAGACTTTCATTTTTGTAAATTGTATTTTCAAAGAATTAAGCTCACATAAAAGATTTGGATTTAGAGTCTATCTGTTGATAGATTTCGTTCAAAATTAGACACTAATCTAATAATTCGTTGTAAGAATTAAATTAAAAAATCCTTCTATCAGGTTGTCATGGTTTTCAGTTATTCCTTTCGCATACGTTCTTAGACCGACATATAATTAACTCTTTTAACTGAATTGATTCAAATCTCCACAGAAATGCACATTTTGATATCAAACCCACATTCAAGTAATAGATTTTATTCTTGCGTTACCATTTTCATGTACACACGAACCAATTCAATTTAAGATTATTGGCAAATTCTTTAAAAAATTAAAGGTCAAATGTTGAGAAGTATGTTATATATTTTGCAACATCCACCTTACGGGCCAGTGATGATGATGATGTTGTGTCTGTAGTTTCTTGGGAAAGGGATGCAGTAGCTTCTGAGGGTAAAAACTCCTGAACACCCAGAGGGCAGAAGTCTGACTTCTAGCTCATATGAAGATGACACACATTCGCTTGCACAACCAATTTTTACCTGGGGTGAGGACACATTCACACACCTCACAGATAGATGAAGAACAACCAAACCTGAACCCGGGAAGCCCAGATCACAGGAAAGACGCGCTACCCTTATGGCAGGACGTCGGCAGGAACCTTTTCAATTACATTTTACTATTCGAGCGAAAATGCTCAATAATGCGAACGAAGTAATTATATAAAAACTCGATGTTGTTTTTTGTTACTTATATCACTCGTCATTGACAAGATGAAGATTAAAACCGAATTTTTGCCGATAATTACACATGAATACCCGAGCGCAGAGGTCTCACTTCTAGCTCATATGAAAGAGACATTCGCATGCGCAACGTCTTTTTACAGAAGGCGTTGCTCAAGCAAATGTCACTCACCTCAAAGATAGAAAATAGAGTAAAGAACAGCTATGCCCGAACTAGGATTCAATAGGAACAAAGATCACAGGCAGCCACGCTACCCATAAGCCAGGACGCTGGCTGAAACTCAGCCTTCATAAAGTTATTAGTTTCATAAAGTTAAAAGTTTTTGCGTCTATTTGGTTAAATTTTTTAATTAGTTTTATTTAGACTTATTTTCTGAGGAAATAGGAAATACTAATAACTAATATCAAAACATTTTCTAAGAATATATATCCGTTATCAAATTATGCATATATATTTTATATATTTAAAAATCTCTAGAGCAAAATTCACTTTCATAGCAAAGAAGGCCTTTTTTAAGAAGTTTTTGAAATTATTTAATCTATGATAGATACTGAAACTGAAATCGTAATAATAGAGAGGGAGAGAAGAAGAAGAAGAAGAAAAACTTGTATCTCGAGATTTTGATGAATTCGATCAAACAACAAAGTAACAGAACATTCTCATTTTTTTTCTTTTCCTTGGGTGGCAATATTCGGTAATATATATATGTAAAATGCTCTATTTAATAATACATTTGAAAAAAAAAATGGTTACAGTATGTGTATACAAGATTTGATTTAATTGCCAACTTCCTTAGAATTAAATATTCTTGACATTTATTCTGCAACTTGGGTGGGAATATTTCAGTAATATTAAACAAAGTTCTATCTGATGGCATATTTGCAAATAATAATAATGACGAAAAAAATTTCAAATTATGAGGACACAAGATTTTATCTAAGTACCAATTTTCCACGAATGATGTCCGGAAATTCAGCATAATTCATATTACATCCAAAATAACAACCTCAGCATTATGCACACAATAATCGCAATCAATCAATCATGTTTTGACATTCGCAACTGCAAATTATATTCGGGTTATATTCGAGCTTGAATTAGTAAAACAGGTGTTTTTAAACGATCTTGGACGAACAATACGAATTCGAACACAGCGATGTCAATATTAATAGAGCCTTGGAATGCGGATAATGCTCTAATTCCTGCCAGGTCTCGCTATTAATTAAGGAATAATCTCCACTAAAACCACAAATTTTCTCTAAATTTCCTCTGTAAGGTCATTAGTCCGTTTTTAATTATATAGCTGAGTATTTGTATCCCTATTAAAGATGAAACAAAATTGCAATCCTTCGCATCTTGCACTCACCCAGTTACCTTTGCATATTGAGACATCATCTGCCAACTAATATTGCAATGATTAAATGAGAATTTTCTAGGAAATGTGATCTATTTACGAGATAGGAGACCATTTCTTAAATGATGTTGCGCTTCGTGTAGGAATTGATGTACAGTTGCTTCTTCATTATCATAATACGTGAGTTCATTGTTCCATTGCTTTATTAAGGGCCATTAGCTGATAAGGACTAGTAATTAATTGGAGGCACTTAATAGTGGATTTTTCCGTCTTGGATTTCGCTCTCTTGAAATGAATTGAAGTAGGAAATGTTTGAAAACTTTAGATGTTGAAATCTTGAATATTCTAAATGGAAATAGCGAATTTGACGGGAAAAAAAATCACAAAAACTTTTTCTGCTTTATAGCTCTCTAGTAGTTTAAATTTATACGACGGAATATTCATGTGACAAATATAATTTCACATAAAATTTTTTTAAGCTTATATTATTTCCTGTTTAATTTAAAGCTAGTGAGAGCTGTCTTCATGAAAATATTTTACAATAAAGTATATTCTATATATTCTAGCACATTCTAAAATAAAGATCTACCAATTTCTTTCATAAAAATAGGGGTATTTAGGCAGGCCTAATTTTATGTAAATGTCTTGCTGAAACTGGTAAACAATAGTTAATGAATAAGATCCTTGACGTGAACCCCCCATTTTTAATCGAGAATGCGAATATGTATTTTGAAAATCTTTTTTCGATCAGTTATTAACAAAATCTTACACAAAAATACTGTTGTTGTCATAAGATGGCAAACTAAATTTCATTGATTTAAGATATTACATTTATGACTTATAATGTGTATTTACATGCCAAAATACAGATAGATGGTTAATCCTTCTACAGATTTGTTTCAAAATTTGATAAGAAGCTTTACTTTAGTTATTCAACCTGTACACCGAATTTTATTAATTTTGTTTTATTGAAATCTATAAATTTTGTGTCAAGTCTATATAGTAATTTCATCCATCGAGTTTAAAGCGTCTTTCAGTAATTGTGTTTACAGACATTAATAGCAAACACATATTTTTTCGGAATTCAAAATGGTGTGGAACATGGTGATTCGTCAAAATCTCGAGTTTAAATTTTGTCACAATCACAATACTCTCTTTATACGTCGTATTTGAGAAAATAAAATTGCGAATTAGATTTCATAAGTAAGTTGAATTGAAATAAGCTGAAAATAATTCGGCTCCTATCACAAGAACATGAATTGGTTCAATCCATTGATTCTGTAAATTAATTATGAATTTATTCGAAAATTTTAAAATTTTGTATAATAAATAGCTAAATAAATAACAGGTAATTTTGATTGTTGGAAGAATATATTTATTGATGATGTTTATTTTTACATCAAATAAATTAATTGTATCTTTTCATTTTTTTAAATTAAATTTTATTTCTAAATGTCTGATTAGTTGTAAAATAGTTAATTTTATTTAAGCTAGGTAATCTTTTCAGTGGAACAATTTGCTATGAAGGAATTTTATTGTAAAAGGAAGTATGTTAGCTGGATATTCTAAAGATGATTTTAATTCGATATTTTATTAAGAGAAATCTTATAATAATAAAAAAAAATGTTACCGCACTTGATAAAATACAGAATTTTCATAAATATATTTTTCAATGTCAACACAAGAAGAAAAAAATAGTTTTTCAAAATTGAAATATTTAGATTTAAAAAAAAAATACAAAACTAAATATTTTTACAAATTTTAAAATTTTCACTACTTTATTTGATAATTCTTGAAATCCGGCAAATTCAAAACAACATCTATGCGAAAATAAAACCTACATTTTTCTACATACATCTATGAACAGTTTAAAAGATCAGTGGAAAAAATACATGAATTGTTTTTTGTGAAAGAGGAATAAAATTTACTATTGTACCAAAACATTCAACCTTTATTTTTATATGAAAAAGGGGAATGATAAAGTGAAATGCAGATAAACATTCGTTTTGTCTAAAAAAATATTCTAAAAACCAAAGAAAAGGTTTTATTGTTTAATTTTTTTCATCGCAATTTCTCTTTCTTAGATGCATTGATTTTATCTATGTATCTAGGAAATTACGGGTGTATGAATGTTACAAAATTAAATAATTAAGTATTTGAAAATTAGATTTCTTTAGAAGATCTTTTGCAAGTGCAAGTCTTATGGTTATAGAAAATTTCAAATAAATCTTTGTTGTTGTTACTTATAGCACTTAACAAGCCCGCTGACAGAAAGCTGTTAGTGATTTAACCCTAAATTAGCGATGCTTGTTTTTTCAGTGGAGCCAACTAGGACAAACAGTACGACTTAGCTAGTTCATGCTTCACATTCATTTGCACAACTCCTTTTCACAGGGGGGCATATTCATACTAGTCATAGATAGAATACAGAATAACAAGCAGGTCCGAACCGGGACTCAAACTCGAGATGCCCAGATCACGGAGAAGACAAGAAGCTTGTCTTCTACCCCTATGCTAGGAAGCTGGAAAATAAGTCTCTGAAATGATTTATCTCCCATTTACAAAAAGTAGTTTAAATGCCTTTTGTGAAATTAAGGATTTTTTTCAAAAAATTTCTTGCATTACCATGAGATTTTTGGTTCTTGTTAAACAACGCGGAACTTAATTCTACTGAAGTTTTAGCAAATGGTTAATAAAATAAGTTCCTGTCTTATTATTTGAGATAGAAAAACAACAACAAAAGTAAATTGACTTTTCTCTAGAATACAGTTCAGCGAAGGAGGTCTTTTCAGACCTCTTATCAAAATAACTACCCTCATAGATCAGTCAAAATTTGAAAAATGCCTATGCTCTAAAATCCAGCAGACTGTCAATAACCTTTAAAAAGTTCATAATTGATACGTCAGGTCTGTTGAATGATCTGCATAAAATCTTCAATGAGATGAAAATCCCTAACTCATTCTTAAGCAATTGGACGATGCAGAATTTTGGTAAATGATTGATAAAGTTAATTTCGAATTCTAGATTCGATTCAATCGAAGAATTTTCAGGTAAATGAAGATGGACAATGTTAAATCTGATATCAAGCACTGATCTGTTGTTGAAGCCTTACATTGAAAGATGTTGTCTCGGATTTCACTTTAATCAGTCAACAATAGCTGATGATGGCTAAGTTCATTAACGTACTTTCAGATTAAGGTTACAGCTTCGTACTTAATGATTGTACAAATGATATATCAACCAAACATTTATTTTGAATATAATGGCATACAAAATTGTAAAACTGAGCCATTAGGATTTAATCCATTCTGCAACAAAGGGCGCCTTTGTTAGATGATGCAAGAGACGTATCAGTTAAATACTTTATTTTGAATATACACAAGTACAAAATTGTAAAATTCAAACTATAGGATTTAATTCAATCTACAAGGAAGGGCACCCGTGTTACTTGGTATAAGTGCCATATCAGCTAAATATTTTATTTTTAATATCCCTGAATACAAAAATGTAAAATTCAAATATTAGGATTTAATCCATCCTACAAGGAAGGATCCTTTGACTCTTGTATAATTCCAGAAGACAATAATCTCATTCGTGTAGGCGATACAAATGCTACACAAGTAAAATATTTTCCTGCAAATACGATTGATACAAATGCTGTATCAATCAATTATTAAGAGTCTAATCTATTCTTAAAGGAATGGACTTGTAATTGATGTTATCGCCGTTCTATTGCATATATCTGCATACGATAGTTGCATTGATTTTTAATACAGGGTGACTGAGGGAAAAATTTCCTTTTGGTGTATTTCTTTTCAAACTTTTAGTCTAGAAAAAATATTTAAGACTTCATTAGCAGTAATCTAAAGTTAAAACATTACATTTCCAGCCATAAAAATTGTTAAAAAAATTATTTCCAAATTCTTTTTTAACAGTAATTGGTTTAGTTAACACATATTATTTTCTTTTTAATGTGGGAGTTACAACGATAAATCATCGAGTATGGTCACCCAAAAACTTTCTTGCATACTCTCGAGCAAAAATACCAGACTAGAAAACGTGTTGCATGTCACTGGTGTACAATAGTTACGAAGATACTTTATTAAGGCGAAAAACTTTTGTATTTAAAGTTTTTCGATAGCTGCAATATCTTAAAAGTCGCTAACCAAAAATTTACATGATTTACAAGAATAATTTTGTTTCTAACATCAATAATTTATGTTGCCAGATAATAACTCAAATGTAAAAGATTCTACCTTGGCCTACCAGCTTTCCGGGAAGAATTTTCTATACAACATGCCAAAATGAGGCTCTTGTGCCTTTAAAATTAATATTTCTACCCCTTCCTTATTTCGAGAAAAAAAAAATGTCAAATTTCTACAAAGTTAAAGTGCACTACATATTAGAAAGAACTCACAGTTAATTAGGCATAGGGCGTGTCATCACACAAATTAACATCACTGAGAAATGAAAAATAATAAAAATAATAATAAAGTCATTTTTGGATAAGACAATTATGTGATCTTAAATCTGTCAATCCTCATAGGAATTATTATGATGCAAAGAAAGAATAAAGATAAGTTTCTAGATGATTCGTATCAGAATAAGTTGATGGGAAGATATATCACTGCTGATTTTCATTCAAAACTGAGAGTTTACAAAGTCATTTTTTCTGGTAGCATAATGATATGATACTAAAAGTAAGTTCCTGATTGCTAGAAGATGTTTTGAAATTCCTGATTGTTAGACGATACCGTTTCAAAAAATAAAGGTAAGGAGTCCAGATGGTATAAACGTGAGGTGAAAGTAAACATCAGATGATTTTTATCTTGACGCATTGAATAAATTTTTTTGTGTGATTTAAACTTGCAGATATAAAATGCTTTAATTCATATTAATATTTTCTATATATTTTGATAATTGTATAAATTAAAATGTTCATAATTATATAATTTGTCACAAGTCGATTTTATCAAAAACTGCATCAGCTTTTCTTCAAACAAACTAAGAATGTGATAAATTTTTGATTTTAATAAAGCATAAAACTTTAATAATGATACCGTGTATTAAATATAATGCGAATTCAAGCAAGTTTTTGCAATATTTCTTATTCAAATTCAGTACCATAGATTATCTAGAACACTCATTTTAGATCTAGTTCAATTTTGGAATTTTATTTCATCTTTCATTTCCATTAAATCCTTTTAAAAGTTCCTTATCTATACCAAAAGAAAAAAAAATAGTAGAAAAGTTATCTCATAGAAAAGTAGTAAAATAATATTTTTGAAAGTAAAATAAAAAGTAACAAATTAAAAGCTCAATGCAATTCGCAGTAATTTTTTTTCATTTTTAAACTATGACAAAATAAGTATAATATGAAAAGAATTCGTATTAAATATTACTTTTGAATTTTATGTATTGCTAACTATTATCCACTACTCTGTTCGCATGGAAATTTTGATGTATGTGTACGAAAAACTTTTATGACAAATAAAAATAAATATATAAATAAAACCTAACCTAAAAATGATACATTTAAAAGTATAAGCATATACGAAAAATATATAACATGTATACAATTTAATAGCAAAAACACACATCTAAAATAAAAACAACTTAATAACATTGTATACCAAAAATAAAACAAAACAGCTAATCAAGTCCTGTCAAATCCATTTTATTCATTGATCGAGACTCAGATAGCTACAACAGTATTATGCACAAAATTTTTAAACTTTTAATTTAAATGAAAACAGAGTTGTCAACAATCATACGAAATTTAGACACCAGTTGATGTAACGCACATATCTAACTTCCCTATGCAAGTTGGGGTAACGCAATGCAGATTAGAAAATTTTTATCTCCTTTATTCTGTTTTCATTTAATTTAAAAGTACTTCAGAAGGAATCCGAAACATCTATTAATTAATAACATTTGATTTTAAATCCATTCAACACAAAGAAAATAAATAGAATAGTTTGAAATAATCAATCAATATTCTGCTAAGCCTAACCTCATTTCTGTTGAAAAAAAAACTGGAGCCTTCCTTATCTTCGGTGAGATTTTGCCTCAGATTTTTGGCGTGAAAGTTTTTATTTAATCAAAAATTAATCACTTAATTAACCGGAATAAAAAGAATTCTATGTTCTATTCCTGACTATAATCTAACTTAGTGCAAAATTTCATCCAGTTCCGTTCAGCCGTTCTGACGTGATTGAGTAACAAACATTTATTCATCCATCCAAACTTTCACATTTATAATATTTGTATAGATTTGAAATTTCTTTGTCTTTCTTTATAAAAAAGTATTATATTCTTATAAGAATAAGCAAATTTTAAAGTAATACGGCCCCTCCCCCCAGAAAAAAATGTGTCTGGCCTATTATTTCATTATAAAACTCAAAAAGACAAAATAATAATAGTAAATAAATAAACTATTCTAAATTTTTTAAAACTCCCAGTTATGATTCGATTTCAGTATCTTTGCATAATCTGCATTGTTTTTTCTAATCAACAATGCTATATTGTTTATTATAATGATTTAACAGTACTGTTCTGTTTATTCTAATAGTTCAACAGTTCTGTTCTGCTTATTGTAATAGTTCAAAAATGCTGTTCTATTTCTTCTAATAGTTCAACAGTACTGTACTCTTTATTCTAATAGTTCAACAGTGTCGTACTGTTTATTCAGTTCAAAAGTGCTGTACCGTTCATTTTAACAGTTCAAATTTGTTATAATATTTGCTCTACTGAGCAGGATAAGACCTCTAAATAACTTCGTTATTCTAATTTGATTATTTTCTTTCCATTTGAACGTTCAAGCAAAATTCAACAATAACAAGTAGCATAAATAGTTTGTAAGAATGGAAAAAGAAAAATATCTAATAACTTCAGCGCAATTAAAAAATTAAATAAACAAAGGTACTGATTTCAAAAAGAAATAAAAGTACTACTATATTTCTACAAGGGAATTATGCTATTTCTGAAAGAATTTCTTGGAGAATTATTAAGGTATATGTCATCAGGATCAATTAATCTTTCGCGGTCTTTATTTCTACGGCATTTAATACTGGTGGTAAAGGTAGCTCATTTAAGAATTCAATTATTTAGATATACTAAATTTAAAACAAAATTAAAATCATGCAAAATATTTTTACAAGGAAATTTCTATATGCGACAATTTTTAGGAGAATTATCAGGGCTTATATAATTAGAATTAATGTATCTCTTTTAACATTTATTACAACGACATTTAATATAGGCTGTGAAGATAAGTCCTTAAAAATTTAATAATTCAAACATACGAATTTTAAAATAAAATCAAAATCAGATTTTATATTTTTACAAAGAAAATACCATATGTAACAATTTCTAGGGGAATTAGCAAGGTTTATGTAATTAGCATCATTCCATCGCATATTTTTTCTCATGCATTTGATATTAGCTGTAAAGGTAACATTTAATTTAATTTATCAAATGTAAACATTTTAAAATAAAATTAAAATCGAGTAACGTATTTTTGCAAGGAATTTGCTCTATGCTACAATTTCTAGGAAAATTATCAGAGTTTATGTAACTAGGATTAAGTCATCTTTCTTAAAAGTTATTTCACAGGAACTTTACACTTCCGGATTATCAGGGGGATTATTAATCTGATCAATTATTCTCGCAGCCGTTATTATTAGGGAAAGGATCAGGGTTTATGAAATCAGGATCAATTCGTCACTCTCAACCTTCATCTCTCAGGCAGTTAATATTGGCGGATTATCAGGGTTCAAGTAATTGAAATCAATTAATCTCGCAGCCTTAATTTTTCAGGTGTTGGCGGTAATTGGCGGTAAAGTTAACCTATGTACAAATTTAGTTTACCAAAGGTTTGTATTTGAAAATAAAATTAAAATAGTTCACATATTTATTTTTATAAAGAAATTGTTCCTAAGCTACTACTATATTTTCTTGTAGAATCGTCAGAATTTATCTAATCAGGATCAATTCATCAATCAGGATTTATTCTATAAGCAATTATCTTCTTTAAACATCTATGTGAAAGCCTTTTTATTTCATTCTCTCCCACGTAATATCTTGGTTTGCCTACTGGATGTCATTTTTGATTCCAAAAATCAAAACTAAGTTTATTCGATATTAATCCTATAATTCTACGAAGATAATTACAGTTATATTTTATACGCACAGTCGTAAAATAGACATTTGTCTTTAACTTTACGAGGTATTTTTCCTTCTTGAATTGCAACTATCGTCATTAAATTTTGTTATCCTAGAAGAATATTCTAAAATATATCCCAAGTTTGACTTTTTTAAATTTACGATGAGAAAAGAAAGAAGAAAATTACAAGATTTTGTCAGTTTAAATAAACAGAAAAACTTTCTCCTTATATATTTACGAGCAACAAAAAATACTTGTCAATATTCCTTTCACAGATCTACCAAATGTTACAATGCTGAATCTCACGCTTTGCGGTCCACTGAAGTCGCATTCATTTCGCCTTTGCAGTCACAGATAAAGTCAATATGAAATTCGGTAGCGTAGATGATTTCAACTGCAAACGACACTTCGGAATAAATTAGTTAAATAGTTTTGGCATTGTTTGCGCAATCCTGCACAAAATGGTATCGACGGCGTTTTATCACACCAGTTGATCCTTGAATGATTGCTCAAGTGTAAGATGGTTGATCAGGACTGTTGCGAAAGTGTTTTTTTTTTTCGAAGAATTCGTGTTCCTGTCATAGTTCTTGAGTTTCTCTACTTTGCAAATTGTACTTAAATGCATTGCGTGTGGTGTTTGTTAATGCTCCCAATGAATAATAATGCTGTCATGCGACGTTTTTCTTCTTGGAAAAGTCACTAGCTTATAGTTCGTTGCTAAATAATTGTTGTAAGGAGACAAAATTGTATGCTCATTATTCACAGCGCAATATTTTTAAATTGAAAGGAGACTCAGTTTGTTTGCTTTCATTCGCACCAGAATGGAGAACATGGTTTCAATCGCGTGTTAAAACCTCATTTCCGTTCATGTGATGAAATTTTGAAAGGAAAAAAAAAAATGGGAAATTATTTTATTTTTTAATATATTCTTATTTTTTTTTGAATTATAATCTATGCTATTCTTTGTGAAAATAAGAAGAAACTTCAAATGCAAGCTCTTTTTATAATCCATAACGTTGAATATTAATAGCATAAATTCATGCAACGTCAAGTCACGTGATAAAAGTCAGAACAATTTCTAAAATTAAAAATGGTGGATCTAACATGTATTAACATTGACTTATTGAAAAAAAATAGGGAATAATTTTATTTTAATATATTCTTGGAGGTTTTTGAATTAAAATCTGCGCCATTCTTTGTGAGAATACTAAGAAACTTCAAGCGCAGTATTTTTTTTATAACCCATGACATTGAATATCGATAGCATGAATTCATGCAACGTCATTATCAGGTAATAAGAATCAGATTGATTAAAAAATTAAATTAATTAAATTACGAATTAATTAATTTAAAATTGTTTTAATATTAAATTCTGAATTCATTAAATTAAATTAATTAATTAAATTTCAAAATTAAATATGGTTGATGTTACATAAATAAGCATTGACTTATTCCCTTCCTGAGCTATAAGAATTTTTCTGAATTAATTTCTTTAAATTTCTGCTAATAATAAAAGAAAATATGTGTGCATGTTTTTGACTTAATAGGATACTAGTATCACAGTATAAAATGTGACACGGATATATTTGGTAAGATGAAAAAATATACATCAAAGAGATTAAAAAAATATTAATTATAATGTCAGTGTGTTAAAATTAAGTGATTTTTCACCATTCTTTGATCTTTCATCATTTTGAGCGATAATAAATTTTGAAAGTTAAGAGAAACTTTCAAAATTCATTATCACTCAAAAAGGATCTTTGCATCACTCTAAAATTCAAAAAAATTGTCCCTTTAGTGATATTTATTTAAGGACTTTTTAATGATTTTTTAAAAAAATTATATTCAGTTAATTATATTACCTTCCACCTTAGCAATAAATACATGCTAATTTTATTATTTCGTCAAATATTTAAAAGCCTGATTTTCTTTCTCTACTGAACGTCAAAGAAAAAGAAATTATGTTAAACCCATGCACAATTTGCTTAAGAAATTCCATGGCTGCAAATTATAATACGTAATTTTTAATAAATGATACAGATAATTGAGTTTTTAATGATGAAGCTGTACCACAGGACTTTATTCCATTAGAACGGTTCATATAAGTAATAAATGGAGCAGGTCATATTCTATTTAATAGCGTGACTTAAATGTCTGTTCCAATTTGATACTAAAAATGGAATCATGAACGTCATGTCATGCATTAGTAATTTAATTGAAATTAAACACAACTAATGTATTATGCAAAACTAGTTTATGACTGAATTAGTAATTGAGATAAGTTCTGATAAGCAATTAAGATTTATAAAATTGAAAAGTAAAACTGGTTATAAATATAAACACACTGTCACAAAATTAAGAACTTCACTGACTTAACGTGATTTGAATGCCAACGTAATTTGAGTTCTCCTATATTTTATATTTATGCATATATATGTGTTTTACTGATTCATTGAGGTTTGAAAAATGGAGATTCGTTCTAGAAGTCAAGTTTTTTAATGATTACTACATTTTGTCTGCACTTCACAATGATTAATATGCAACAAAGGAAAAAAAAAACATATTGATTTAAATTTAGCTTATACGATGATTAATATGGTAACATATTATTTCAAAATGGTACATTAATACGAGGGTAAGTCAAAAATTAAAAGGCTTTTAGAATCTCTCTTTCCAAACTTTAGTAATAATGCTAATATCTGAGCTGAATTGCTATAGTCAGCAATACCTCTATGAAACATGTCATTCTTATTCCGGTGTTATTTGTTGGGGGTGTAGCAAATTATTAAATATGGCAACTCCATTGTCGATGCATTCGCTTAGAAGGAAATAAAGATTGGAGGAATCTGTTATACCTGAATAAATTATTTTTTGAATTCAATAGTCATTATCAACAGAAGTAAAGAAGTTTAAGCGTCAAAATCAGCTGGTTAGATTATATTTACACAATTCTGGGACATGGAAAGTGTGGTGAACCGGGTGCGTGAGCTTTTAAGAAGGTGTATTTACTTTGGGGAGGAAATAAACATAGGTGAAACTGTGGACATTGAGAACTATCGTGATGTGTTGAGAAGTAAATTGGATTCTGCAAACTATTGATTGCAGATATTAAATAATAATTGCTTATATTAAACTGCAATCAGATCCAAACATCATGGAAGACTGTAAAAAGGTATCACCCTGAGCAAGATGTGGCTCATCCACTTCTGCCCAACAGTCAGCCGAAACACTAAAGGAGTTGGTTTGCGAAGTGGTGAAACAACCGCCATGCAGTTAAGACCCTGCTCCAAGCGATTTTCATGTGTTTGCACTATTAAAAAGGAAAAGATATTGATGCGGTCAAAATTGATTAAAAACACAACAAAAAAAATTTTTTTAATGGAATAAATAAATTTGTGAAATGTTGGAAAAAATACGTTTGGTAGTTATGTGGAGAAAAAATGTATAGTTCAGTTTTTTATCAATAGAATAAATGCACCTTTTTTTCAAATGTCCCCTCGTACAACTAAGCACTAAATATTTTAGAACTTTTTAAGATATAGAATTTTTTTGTTGTTGTTCTGGGTATTATTTCCCATAAAATATAAATAAGAAACGCCCGAGAATTCCATTAAAAAAAGATGGCATAACTTAGTTTTTTTCCCCTTGTGTACAAAAAAAATAGTTTTCCCCCTTTTTTCAATCATATTTTTTACGAGATCAATCTAACAACTTAAGTATTCAATAAATTGAATGTCAACATCTATAAAATTCAATATACATCCATAAAAAGTTGTCGGAGATGAGGCGAAAACAAGAAGAAATATTTTCTTTTTTCCCTCCTCGGAAAAAATCATCAATTCCTTCCTCATCTCTTACCTAATAAGAAAATATTTAAATTCGGTCCGCTGCTCTGCTTCGAATCATTGATTCCGAGTCAGTCTCAGCGATTAGTTCAATTTCGTCTTCCCCGGTATAAATATTTAATAACGGAATAAAAAGCTGCGGCGAGATTCAGAGCTCGTGGTCATTAACATTCAGATTTGAATGCTACAGAAGACTTTTTTTGGAGGTCTGACTTGCTCTTTTATTTTTATTGAATAAATACGCGCTATCATTTTTATTTAAGTCATCTTAATAATTTTTACTCACGGAATTATTTTGAGATAAGAGACTGAAGAGGGATTTTTATAAAGAATGAGGTAATTATTTATTCCGTTTAGTTTTTTTTATATAAAAAAATAGTCTGCGGTGGGTAAAATGTTTGCTTTTTTTAGAACAGTTGTGGTTATATAAGTACATAATAGTGCTACATATTTTGAATTGGATTGAATTAAAAGAACTCAGTAGGCTAATATAATTGTAATAAGAAGTATATGTTTTAATAAGGAATATATCAAATAGCAATCTAATTTTTTCATTTCATTTATGGATAGGGGGTTTTCTATACATATTTCATAAAGATAATTTTTAAAATCTATATTGGAATATTAATAATTTAGTGGGCGTCTCACTTAGCGGTGATATATTTCGCCTTTATTTCCGATACACATATGCTTGTGAACAGAAAGATACTATTGGGCTTCACGTTACCAACCATTATTTCTATATTTTGCAGCCTAATGAATTGTTCTATTCCACAGAATGCGCACACACATGCGTTTCTTATCGAACACATCATTAGAGATACAGAATACAAGAGCAAAGTTTAATGATTTAAATCCAGAATTAAACAGCAATTGGATATTGTATTTTTATCTCTGATTCTCCCTATTGTAGGTAAAGTATACAGCTAAGTATTGGTAAATATTTCTTCACGTAGATGTGGACTAATCATCCATTATCAATGTATCTCATTCTATCAATTTATTGTCCAACATTTTAAAACTTATGAATTGCCCTATTCAATAAGAGGCATGCATGTAATTAGTTCGCATTGGACGCTTCAACGATACATAATAGTGGGTAATCCAAAAGTGGAGTGAAATACTTAATTAGAACCTGGGTATTGCACACATACTTCCCACTCCGTTTTGATTTCTGTCAAGTTTGTAGAAAATATTGATAAAAACTGTTGTTAAATTCTTGTTCAACATCTGATCTCAGCGGGCTATAATGTGTATATTATTCACCTTCTATAATTGTAAATCTTTCCTTAATTGCCTATACAGCTAATGTTCGACTATATTGTACATGTGAAGTTACTTAAAAATCAGTTTCATAAGGAAACGTATTCTTTTGCCTACATTTTATGATTATCATTTTATTTCAAAATTTTCTTGAGATTTTCTATATTTAAATACACTGAATATAAATGAATGAAATATAAATTTTATTTATCTTATTCTTTGCTTTTTCGTGATATCTTCACTAACACATAGACATGGAAAGATATAACCAATTAACTTGTTTAAAATGAAAGACTAAAGACTATAAGCTTCGCGTAGAGATCAAATACTAAAATTTATTAATAATCTATGATTTTGTAAATTCACACGTACACGAATAAATGAGCAGTCAACAGATAAATTATAATAAAACTTTACAGGAATAAAATTCTAATGATGAAGCAATAATCATAATTTTTTTTTTTTTGCCTGTAAATTGTTATTATCAGAAATCATCGTTTTATGCTTACGGTACGATATACGGGCAAACTTGACAAACATCTTTCCCTCAAAATCAGACAGAATTCTACGATTTCAATGAAAAGACATCCCTCCCTCTATGATCTAGTCCTATTCCTTTTACTTGATAGATTTATGAGTTACTCCGCAGTCTTGTTCATGCATAGAAGTTTTGCACACTTGTGAAGTATTGCGTTTATTTAAATAAGAGAGACTGACCGTCTTTGAAAATCTGATATCATTTTACAATTTTGGTGGAAAGGCAACATGAATTATTACATTTTTGGGTTCATTTTTTAGTTTCTAATTTATTTATTTCAGCCTTTGAATCTCACCAAATTGGCGAGATTAATCAAATTCTCGAGGCCAAATTTTCGGCAATCATAATACTTTTTTGTTGCATAAAATAAAAAAGAAATTGCCATCATACGTTTGAGGCGTAAATATAAACTAACTTCAGCATCTTTCTTTTCAAATAACATTTTCATTGAAAAGTTACACAAAACCACAAACATAAAATGTTGCGTGATCACAACGTATTGGTCTTATCATTGATAAACTGAGCAGGTGGAGCATCTGCAAAACAACTTTTAATCACTGATAGCATCAGGTTTGCATGTGGCTAAACGATGAGTATTTAACAAAGTAACTTTTTGACATGTGAACTGGATTAAGATATTCTTGCCACGCCAACAAATGCAACAGAAGATGATTTTAATGCCCTTTCAAGCTGATAAACTGTTTAGATAGAACTATTTAATGCCTCGCGTGTGTCATTTCGGACAACAAAATTAAGTAAAATTTATGATTCGCTGATAATTCTAATAGTAATAATTCATCGTCTCTTTCGCCTTCACTTTTACTTTAAAAAGTACTTCGATTTCTTGAAATAGACGCAGACACAATTCGATGGACTTCTGTCAGGACGCTAGATTTAGATAATCACGAAAGTCATTAAAAGCTGAATAATGAAGATGAACGCTGAATTTTAAAATTTGCTCTTGCAATGAATTTATAATTACTGTCCTTGAATATTAATTATATTTTAAAGTAGGAATGAAGGACATAGGATGTTATTAAAAACATAGTTTTATATAAACAGATAAGATAACAAAGTTATTCTAAAAATTTGTGGAGAAAATATGTGGGGACATAGAAATTTAATACACTTTCTATGAGAAGCTTATTTTAGATTAATTTGTAGCGATTAAATAATGAATGATCAAAGACTGAATTTAATTATCTAGAATGAATAATTTCTGTTCCTAAAAAAACAAAATTTGTCTCACATTTAAAAAAAAATGAAATATACAAGATTTTTCTTATAAAAAATAAGATATGCAAAAATAGAAGTAGACAAAATAAATGGATGGTTAGGCTAGGCGGCAAAATAATGCAGATTATTAAAGTTCAATATACTCTTTCTGTGAAAGCATTTAATTTAGATAATTTTTTTAAGTCTTCTCTAAATACTGGATTGTCAAGTTGAACCAAGAGTTTGAATCTTTTTATGATATGAATATACAAATTCACTGATCGAATATTAATTAATCACGATATATTTCAAATAAGAATGAAGAGCTCAGTTTGTTGGTAAAAGCATAGTTTTACAGAAACAAAAAGGATACAAAATCATCGGATGAATTAGTGAACAAATTATGTGGAGCATCGAAATTCTGTACCCTTTCTATGAAGACACTTTTTTTAGATTAACCTGAAAGAATTAAATAATAAATTATCGAACTTAACACTGAATATAATTATTTTGAATGAATAATTTTTGTTCTTGAAAATCTAAATTTTTATCACATAATTTCGAGTTTAGTTTAGTTTAGTTAGATTAACGTCCCGTTTAAAGCAACACGAGGCTATTTTGGGACGGACCTCGTAATTTTGAACCACGGTCAGATGACGAGGACGACACCTGAACTGACACCCCCCTCTCCCTACCACACCACACCAGCGGGAGGACGTTTGGCCTGACAGATTTAAAGTGCAAGTGGCCCCCTCACACGACGAATCTTCGGTGGAATCGAGTCTCGAACATGAAACACTCTGGTTCCGAAGCCGAGACCTTACCACCAGGCCACCGCGGCCCCTCACATTATTTAGAAAAAAAAGGAAGGATATAGGATTTTTTTAAATTGAATACAAGGATATGCAAAATTCATGGATGGGTCAATTATTCTGCAAATAATGCGCATTATTAAAGTTCAATATAGTTTTTCTGCGAATACACTTAATTTAAATAAATGTATCGATCTCTAAATACAGGATTGTCAAGTTGAACAAATTTTTCTCTGATATGAATATACAGTTTCTGCCCTTGAATATTAATTAATTGCATTATATTTCAAATAAGAATGAAGTCATAATCATTAAAGTCAAAGTCAATAATCATTAAAAGTACAATTTTATATAAACAGGAAGGGAAGCAAGATTATTTTAGTCAATAAAATATATGGACATTAAAAATTCAATAATTTTTATATGAGTACATTTTCGTTAGATCAATCTTTTATAATGAAATATTGAATTATCAAACTTAACACAGAATTACATTATTATTTAATGAATAATTTCTGCTCCTGAAAATCAGAATTATTTTACATTTTTTTTTTTTTTTGAAAATAAAAAAAGTGAAGGATATATTATTCTTTTTATCAATTCAGTCAGATCGTTCTAAACTAAAATTTTCACTCAATCCCGAGAACGCGTTGCATGTTTTCCAAAGTCGGTGTGATATAAACCACCCAGTTTTTTCAAAATCTCTAGTTTGAATTTTCTGAGAAATACTATACTCTCTCTATACTCCGTATATGAAAAAGTAAAAATTAGGTTTAGTGCAAGGATATGAGCATAGAAAATGAATGAATAGATCAGTCAGAATTCAGATTGTTGCAGTTCAATATACTCTTTCTGTCAGAACACCTAATTTGATAATTGTGCAAATAATTCAAATACTATTATCTAAGTTGAATGCTATGTTTTAATTTTTCTCGTTCATGAATTTATGATTTATGCCCTTGTGTCAAGTCTCTAACCACCGTGGGGCTGTTCTTTCTATCCTAAAAAGGATGTGAAGTGAAGAGTTGAAGAACAGCTGCGAGGGGGGGGGCCAGGCAATGATATTTATTAAGCAGTTTGAACGAGGAGAATGCGCGTCATTTACTGGAATTCTGAGGAGAACTTTGAGTATTCCTGTCTAGCATGTATAGTCATTACACCCCTGCTTAGTAATTAATCACTTAATTTCAAATAAAAATGAAAATGAAATGCTTAGCAACAGGTTTAGTTTATGTAAACACACGGGATAAAATTATTTGACGAATTAGCGGATAAAATAAGTGGGCTATAGAAATTTAATACTTTTTTTTGTGAGAACACTTAATTGAGACAAATCTGTCCTAATTAAATATTGAATTATTAAACTTAACATTGATTTTAATTATTTTGAATTAATAATTTCTTTCTGAAATTTTTTTAAAAAATAATTTTTTTCGGAAATAAAATTATTAATATATAAATATATTAATTGGCAAAAGATGTGAATTATAGTAGTAGATGTGTAGGTTTGAATTCATATTAAATCAAAATAAAATCAATTTGAAAAAAGATGTTTTGAAATTAGTTTAATATGAAATTCAAGAGACCAGAGTAACATTTCAAATTAAAATTGAATTCAAAAACATTCGAATTAGCCAATTTGAGTTTCATAATTGTATTTCAAAAATCATATAACAATTAAATTAGTATTGTTTTCGATAACTTCAACCTATGTCTTTAATTCCATTAAATTGATATTCAATTCTTGAAAATATTTTTAAAGCCTTATATAAAACATTCATATCGATATTATCTGTAGCATATCTATGTCAGTAATAAAAAAATGTCGGTGATCAATAATATTTAAAAGACATGTACAAAAATTAGCTATATAATATCCTCAAATTCATTGCAAATGCTTCTCATGTTTCTATAATTTATTTTATATTCAAGAATCATGTAATAGAAAATAAAATGTAATTAAATATAAATAGTAAACAATTTTCTGATTCTGACACAATTCTTACATGCAAAAAAAAAAAAAACTTTTTTTTTGTAATACGGAATTGTGTCAGAATCTTTTTTTTTTTTAGTAACACAGTATTTCCTAAAACAAGATATTGATATCTTTATTTTTTCCTTGAGGTAGTCAAGTTATTTGTGAAATATAAGAAAAAAATCCATAAATATGGTAAGAATATGATTTATAGCACTGTGGGAATCAATTTTCTCTCAGAAAGTTACAAAGGCGAGTTATCTTTATTGTTTACAATCTAAGAAGGCCATAGTAACGCCAAAAAATCAATATTCAATTGTTGATGAGATTTTTCATTCACATACATTTATACTCGCATGTTTAAACAATCATGTATACGAAAAAAATCCATAGGAAGTAATTACTTAAAGTTCAGAATGACGTGTTTTTTCTCAGTCAATTTATAGTTTCCTTTCAAAATTTCATGATTACCGCAACTAAATTGACAGAAGAGGCCGACTTTCATAAAGGTGTTTTGGATTGCCCCTATGCCACTGATGATATAGTTTTGTTGAATTGTGTTATTGATCATAATAATTGCGTGTTGAACGATATTACTCTTTAATTTCTGACACTTCACTCATTCAACGCAGCGTGTGTAAATGAAAACTGTTTTGGTTCTCTGAGGTGTTGAAGTCAATCGAAAACAAAATTGTTTTTATCGAACATCGTTTGGTTGAATTATCTTGTAACAGAAATAAAATTAAGGTATTTCTCTCTCTTTTTAAATAGAAAAGCAGGCGAGTTTGAAATTGCTAGAATGATGTGCTATACAATATTACTCTTTCATTTTAGACTTTTTACACGCTTAAAAAGCTGCGTGTATAAATGAAAATTGTTTTGGTTGTTTAAGGTGGTAAAGCAAATCGAAAGCAAAATTGTTTTTATTGAATATCTCTTGGTTGAATTATTAGATAACTTAAGAATAAAAATAGAATGAAGTAATTTTTTTTTTTTAAAAATAGATGAGTTGGAAATTGCTACAATGATGTATTGAACAATAGTACTTATTTCTGACATTTTGCTCTTTTAAAGAGCAGAGTATGTAACTAAAAATTGTTTTAGTTATCTGAGGTGTTAAAGCAAATTGAAAACAAAATTGTTTTTATCAATCATGGCTTGGTAGAATTTTTGTTAAACAAATGAGCCGAAAATTGTTACAATGATGCGTAGAATAATATTACTTTTTATTTCTAACATTTTAGCTTTTAACAGGCAACGTCTGTGAAGGAAAATTGTTTTGGTTGTCTGAAATGATAGAGAAAATAGAAAATAAAACTGCTTTTACCGAACATCACTTCACAGAAATAAAATTAAGAAACTATTATTAATTTTTTAAATTGGAAAGCAGAAGTTGAAAGCTGAAGAAGAGTGGAAAATTGCTGCAAAGATCTGTTTGTTGAACTACATTACAGTTTGATTTTGGGCATTTTACTCGTTTAACAAGCAGCGGATTTTCACCTTAGATGTTGATATTGATATACAATATCAACATCTAAGGTGAAAATCCGCATCGAATTTCGAATGAAATCTGTCATGGACTTGCCTAATTGTTGGCATGTGCAATCCTATGCATCTAAATGCAATAATTCAAAAATGAAATTTAATTTAAAATTTCGTCATTTAAATTTTGGTTCTATATCAAATTTTAGTGTGAATCGGTGGAAAAATCAGCGTACAAAATATATACTTGTTATATTGTTATGGCGAATAATTGTGTCAATGCAAAATGTCAATTTTGTCAATTCAAAGTTCAGAGAATAATATTCAGAAGGGCATTTTGAAGTTGGTGTTTCCAATTTAAATTTCAAATAAAAGTGCATTTCGGAAATTGCATTTTCATTAGAGTCCAATAAAGTAACAAATAATTTTTCAATCAAAAGTATGCAGTTTTTATTGGTAGCGATTGTATTGTTTACCGTCAAAACAACATTGCGTGCTTTTACTCTCATCATTTTACAATATTGTGGGATATTTTATAGTAACTGAATAATTTCTAAAATTCTTCTAATGGTAATATAAAGCATAAGTAGGATGTAGAAATTTCTGCATCATACTTATGCTTATCATATTTATACCTATTTTTCTTATGGTATTTGGAATATTTTTTTCAAGAATGAATTATTTCCAAACCATTTTTTAAACTGTAGTTTAATATTGTTTATTCACAAAATAATACATGCACTTTACTCTCAGAATTCTTGTAATATATCGTAACTGAACTTGTTCCAATGGTATAGCGATGGTATTGTTTACCGGCAAAACAACATTACGTGCTTTTACCCTCACCATTTCATTATTTTATGGGGCATTTATCATAACTGAATAATTCCAAAGTTTTCTTACAGTAGCATTAATATTATTTGCCAGTAAAATAACATTACACTTTTACCCTCACTATTTCACTATAATGTGTGAACTGATATCTATAAGCCAACACGCAACTGAACTAGCCGACAAAAAACACTTATTCCTGCACGATAGTCGAAAAGCCTATTTCCTTCCTGAATATTTCTTTCCAATTCGATTACTTTTTGGTAGTTTTTTATTATTTATCTCTTTGGCCCTAAACGCTGCATATAGTGGGCAAGTTAATTTCATTTAAAATCACAACTTCCAGCAGTTACAAACCATTCCCTCAAGTATCTCGGCAACAGCATATTAATAAACATTATCGGAAACCCGTTTAAATTCTGCTTTTTACCATTTATTGGCGTATCGAATAAATGACGTGACACCAGTAATTATGCTAAACGCGAGACGCATGTCTGCCTACAGGTGACAGAGCTGACACCAAGTACTTAACTGTGGCGTTTTCTTTCGAATCTGATTTTCGTTTTCTTTTTGTTCTTGCTTTCTATTTATTTCCTGTTCTTTTCTGATCTGTTCCTCGCATGACGTGTGGTGTTGAAAGTTCGGCGTGTTATTATTTATTTACCTATTTCTTGCCAAGTGTTCGTGTTGTGTGAACTGTCGAAAGGCAGGCTTTGAACACGCACGGGGGGAAACGGCAGTGACCATGTTTGATTTGGTTTCCATCAACTCAGTAAGGATCCGTGGACTTTGCTTTAAGCTGCAATGATCAGATTTTGGTTTGTTTTTGGAAAAAAATATCTATGGATATTATATAAGATTAAGTTATCTAAAAAATATTTAGTGTTCATTAGTAATAATTTTGAATTATTTTCTTATGCATGTTCGAATATCTAATTTATTCGTTGCAATTGAAGCGAAAATACGCATAATTATTTCAAGAAGGTATTTTGACGAAGTTAAATTTGTTGGTCTAGGATCTTTTAGATTAAGACACACCATAGCTGGGAAATATGATGGTTGTGAGTCCCAACCTATACTTATTCAAAAATTTATGATGAGATGCATGATTTAGAAAATGTTGTTGTTGCTGCTTATCATCTTAGGTTTGAACTTCAGCTCAAATCAAGTTCAAGAGATAGGGGATAGACAGGAGCACTGACTTCTGAGGATAAGGATCCCTGAGCACCCGAGTACAGAAGTCTGACTTTGGCTCATATGAGATGAAAAGATAAATTCCCATTTCAAATATATTTTTAATTATATTAACGATACTAAAATTAATTTAAATCATGCAGATATAATAGAAAAAAAAATTTAAGCTTTTTTCATGATTTTCCAATCAAATCTCTTGTCTATTTGTCTAGGTTAAAACAGGTATATCTATAATTATTTTTAAAATATTCTAAGAGGGTAGAACATCCTACATTTGAAAAGTATAACAGAAGATATTTAAGCAATCTGCTTGAAAGAACACTCTGCCGAAATCACTCCTCTTATGGTTAAAAAGCACATATTTAAAATAACTAATTTTTAAAGAATCTATTTTGAAGCAGATACTTGACATCTTAACCAAACAAACGATTTAAGATTGTTCATACATTTAAACAAGATCACATACTATTGGATTCATTGAAAAGTCGGAAAATATTTTTTATTGATTCTATCTCATTAAAAAAAAAGGATAATAAGAACTGAGTGAATATATTTCGTTATAATTTATGTCTGCGTAATGGTTTTATTATTTTTAACAAAACTGGGTGTGGTTAAGATAATTAAAACAATACAATAAGATTTCATGTGTTAAATATACACAGTTGAAATGAGTATTTTGTCACCTACCAATCTCATTTACAAATTATTTTGTCAATCAAATATGTTCATAATCATTTTATGAATATAGTTTTGGAGGAAATCATATGTTATATTTTTTGAATACTTTTTGGAAATCTATTGCTATGCTGCATAGCCTCTGATACCCTCTTTGAAATTTGTAATAATATTCAAGTTCTTTGAATGCTTTGATTTTATTTTGTAAATAAATGCTTATTGATGAATAAACTTACCCCACCCGTGAAAAGAACCGGAAAGATAGAGTATTCTGGTTTTTAGTTCAGCTGAATAATTTGATTTTAACCCTTTTATTACTGATCCGACTCAAATGGCCGTGAATTTTTTTCTTAACCGATCGATTTTTTTGCAGGTTGTAAAGAGAGGACATCCTTGGTGATAACTAATTTTACATCCTCTATTCCTGTTGTGGAAAGAAATTTGCCTTCCGGGACAGAATTTGCCCTGCCAGTTGGGCGAATTCAATAGTGAATGGGTTAAACTAAAAGAATAAATTAGTTTATCTTAAAATTTGTATAAAACTACGATAGTAAATAAATCTATAAATCATATATAAAGTCTCTGAGAAATGTTTTACTATGTCTTTAAAATCTTTCAAATGATTAAACATAAAAATGCTTTCAGAAAATACTAAAATTGTTAAAGTAAACATATTATACTTGCAAAATAATCGGAATAAGAGGTTATGAAAGAGAGAAATGACGTGTCTAAAACGATTATTTTTCAATTTTCTTTCTCATCACTTACCTTTACCCCTCCCTATAATTGTTGATGGGAGGTAAAATAGAAAATAATGCCTATATACATGTTACACAAAAAGGAAAAAATAATAATAAGGGAATCTAAGTATCTTTCACACGCAAATCCCAATGTGTAAGAAAACACATTAGAGAGAAATAGAAAATATTATTTTTGGTATGCATCATTAATATAAAAGGATATCATATCCATACATTATTCATGTACAAAAGGTTTTCATTTGTTCAGATTTGAGGTAAACTTTTCTAGCTTTAGTAATATTCATTTTTCCTTTCATTTCTTTGTTTTAAGTGAATTTTGCTAAGGAACTCGTAAGAAGGGGTCTGCCGAAACTTTCTAGTATAGTATCGATTAAAAATTTTATGTCTTTGATTAAAATTTAAGAACAACGTACGAAATGAAAGCGACGAGTAGTCATATCTTTCTTTTTTGAGTTTATATATGAGCATTTTGTGTTTCTTAGTGCAACGAAGAAAACCGAATATGTATTTCTGATGAATTTTTATAGGATCGAATTGAAGCTATATTTGATACGAGATCGTAATTTTAATAAAAATGTCACACATAAAATTTCAATTATCTAAGCCGTTGCACTTTCGAATTATCATGTTTGCCTGCATGTATAAGTGCAGGCCGTCAGATATTCAATTCCCTTACAGATGAAATTCAAAAATACGTAAATATAAATCTACACATTTACCGTTAAATATATGTAGCTCCTTACGTTTTATAATTATCATGTCCATTTGAAAACTTACAGTTTAACAGACTGTCTATATGTATGCATTTTGTTCAAAGATAATTCTGTATTCTATAAATTCATTTTGTATTTTCATTCCATACTTTTTTAATTTTTCTTTCACATTTCATGTCACATTATTAAATTTATAATTCAAAATCATCCTATTCCTTATGAATGAAGTTATAACATTCAGGATCTATTACATATGATCATAGTTGCCACTGAGTGGACTGAAAGGTTTGGTATCTAAAAGTCCAGTTTCCTTTTTAATACTTTTTTTAATTTCATTTTGAATTGAGCATTCACTGAATACGATCACAGAATAAGCACAGATTCAGCGTGCACGGAGGGGATAGACTTGGTGTGTATTCTAATACGGGATGCGCATAGGTATTGGAGTGAAATTGGCTTTGGATGCTAGAGAATGGTTGTTCTAATGCGCGACTTATTAAATCCTATCCTTCAAGTTTGTCTTTTTTGAATCCCACTGAGTATAAAAACGCATAGAATTATGACCACGAATGTTTAACTATTTGTAAACTAAATCCTGTATATTAACATGCTGCTGTCAGAAGAAAATTTTAAAATAGTAATGTATTGTAATTATCGTAAATTTTAATTGTAGTAGTTAAAGTTATTGCTTAAAAGTTTTTTAAATTTTGAAATAAATAAATCATATCTTTTTAAAGTTAACACGAATCAACACAGAAAAAGAAATCATATCTTTTTAAAGTTAACAAGAATCATCCCAGAAATAAATAAAAAATTGAATAGAAAATCAATGTGACACTTGAGAAGTAAAACCATTCAGTGCTTTCACTTTAAACTGTCTTGAGATCAATCAGCATTTGCGTGAGAATTCGCCAACTTTGAGAAAAAAATGTTTGTCCGCATGCCTCATTTGCATTGCAGCAATAAAGCGTTAAACTGAAATTACTTTTAACCACTCTTTGGGAAATTCGATTTACGTGTTCCACAGGCATTAGGTTGGCTAAGTTTGATAATTGACGAATTATCAAGCCACTCCATTTAAGTGCCTGCGAGTGTCAGTTCGGTCGTTACACTGACAGTAAAAAATGTCACGGAAATGCTGTTGAAACTTCTATTGTAATCCCGAAACCTGAATAGCTTAACATGCTAAATTATGGTAAATGAACAGAAAACATTGCTGCATCATTTTTTGAGAATTCTGTCGATTCAAATAAACTAAAAACATTAGCTGCATCGTTTTTTTAGAATTCCGTCAATTCAAAAAGTGTTTTTCAGTTTCATTATGGTGTGTTTGGGAATACGAATGAATCATCTGAAGTAGGAATGAAAAGTTCAATCCTGAATAACGGATTTTTATTTATTTTGAGTTTTGGAGTTTCTCTTTATTTATTGTTAAAAAAAAGGGGGGGGGGAATTTAGCTAAAATACGGCTTTTTAATTTTTTATAAATTTTTTTGTAGTCTTAATGAATAATTATAATTTCAGGTTAGCTATATAACATAGAAATGAACATTAAAAATTACTTTTATTTTTTTCTTTCCTTAATGTTGCAGAAAGGTAAAAAAATCCCGCTGCGTTTTTGAATTGTAACTTGTGTTCTAGAACAGGGCTTCTTAAACTTTTTTATATAGCGACCCCCTTCAAGCTTAGGAAATTTTAAACGACCCCCTCCTCCATATAATGAAATATATATTAACCGTAGATGTAGATGTAATATCGCACTATTTTACAATGTAAATAAAATAAGGATTAAAGAATACGTACCCATTCATTTCACATATATGTAATTGGAAACGTTGACGGGATATCGGTCGTAATAAAATACAATAAATAGAATGACATAAAACCATATATATATTTATCCAATAGAAAAAATAAACTTTTGTAACAATTTTTTTATAAGAAAACATAAAACTATATCTATATATTCAATAGAAAAAATAAACTTTTGTAACAATTTTTTTAATAAAAACATATTATTAACATCAAACAATATTAATGTGACGGATGTGATTGTTTATTTTTACACAAATAATTAAATCTAGGCTCAATTTGAGTTATTGCAGATCGTAATAAATTTTCAACGTTTATTAAAGTTGAACGGTATTTTGATTTTATGTAAGTTAATGTGGAAAAGGCTGATTCACATAAATATGTTGTACAAAATGGCAGTAATTTGTTCATTGCCATTTCCGATAGTAGGGGATATTCTGATTTGATTTCTATCCAAAATTCATGCACAGGCACTTGAGAAAATCTGAGTCGCAAGGTAGTATCACTTGTTAATTCGGCAAATTCTTCTTGTGCTTTGAAGTTTAAAAAATTAATTTCTTCCATTTCAATTGAAAATGGATTGCAAATCCATTGTTGTGTATCGATATCATTGGGAAAATACCTATGCATGTAAACTTCCATATCCTTCAAATGATTAACTATAATTTTTGTTATAGGAGTATCTTTTTTTGAAATATTGTTACTAATTATATACTCGTCAGTAAATGGAAACATTTCGAGCGATCCACTTTCCACTCTGTTCTTCCAGATAAGAATTTTTTTAACAAAGGCCTCAAGTTTATTTTTTAACATAAACATATTAACGCAGACTCCCTGCATTGATAAATTCATATCATTGATTTTATCAAAAATATCTGCCAAATAGCATAGCTTGAGAAGCCATAAATTATCGTGAAAATAATCGGCGAAATTAGAATTTTGCTCTGTTAGAAATATAAGAACTTCATCTTTTAAAGTTAATAATCGTTTCAAACTTCGACCTCTTGATAGCCACCTAACTTCAGCATATAGCAATAAACTTGTATAATCCGAATCCATATCAATGCACAAATTTTTAAACAATCGACTATTAAGTGCTCGACTTTTAATAAAGTTAATGATTTTGACTGCATCAAAAAACACAGTGTTTAATTCTGGTGCAATTTTTTTAACAACAAGTGCCTGTCGGTGAATCATACAATGTGTAAATGTAATATGATCATTTCCAGCTTTAACAAATGCTGCAAAACCAAGATCTTGTCCGGTCATTGCTGCAGCACCGTCCGTGCACACACCAACACAATTTTTCCAATTTAATCCTTCTTTTTCAAAAAACTCATTTACTTTTTTATATATATCTTTTCCACGAGTATGACCTTCCAGAGGACAACAAAACAGTATATCTTCATGAATGCTTCCCTCATAAATATATCTTACAAAAAGTAACAACTGTGCTATTTTTGAAATGTCTGTCGACTCGTCCAGTTGTATTGCAAACTTTGAGCTGTCTTTAAGCCTCATAAGAAGCTGTTGAAATTGATCATTGCTAATGTCTGAAATTCTTTTGGACACAGTGTCATTTGATAATGGAATTTTACTAATTTCAGCAGCATACTGTTTTCCATGAACAATTTCAGACATTCTTATAGCTGCAGGTAGTAAAAGTTGCTCTCCAATAGTAAAAGGCTTTTTCGTTTTTGCTATCAAATACGAAACTTCATACGATGCCAATAGATATTTATCATTCAAAGTAACATACTTCTTTAAAGTGTTCTTTTCTTTATTTGATGTTTGCAAAAGACGCTCAAAATATTCTATTGGCTTTTTTGATAACGTTGCATGTTTAGTATTCAAATGTCGTTGCAGTTCTGACGGTTTCATGCTTTCTGCAGCCAAAACTTCTTTGCAAATTAAGCAACTGGTTGTTCTTCATTGCTGTGAGAAGAGCATGTGAAGCCATACTGCAAATATGATTCGTCATATTTTCTTTTTTTTGTTTTGCTAGAAGTCGGATTTGAAACACTGCAACTTGGTTGTGACGGCGTGGCAGACTTATTAGTTGGAATTTTAATTAGCCATGATGGTTAAATAATAATAAATAATTAAACAAAATGTAGTTGAACTTTAATGTAATAATTAAAAACACCAACTGAAAATTACACAGTAAATACACACATGTCACTACGAAGACAAAGCTGAGTCCAAACTGAAGTACAAACAGAAAAATAACTACACTTGAATCTTTACCAGTGCAATGACAACAAATTACGATCAGATCAACCCCGACGCATGGCGTGTTCAAAGTGTGCAGCGCACAAAGGCACCGTATCACAAAGACGGCGAAAAAGAAGCTTTCATTTAACTTTTTTTATTATTCTTTTATAAAAATAATATGCCGATTCGCCTAGCCTAGCTTGATTATGCTTCCGTATTGTATGTGTAAGCTGTAAGGCGATGCGGCGTCTGGGTACTTATAATCACTAAGTTATCTTGCAAACACTGACGCCGGCGGCCAGACATCAATGTCGAACGTTCAGTTGAAAATCGAGGAGCGCGTTGTATTTATTATTTTAAATGCTACTTCCATATTTTCATTTATAGGCCCTACATAACAGTTTTGCATTGCCACTTTTTTCAAAAAATAGTTATAATAAAACTACAATAGTATTTTGTATGATTTTTATTTGTATTTATATTTGTACGTAGTGTGCATACTAATTTTAAAATTTTATTTATAATGATTGAAAAGTATCAGATCTTTGCGACCCCCTTTCATTAGTCTCGCGACCCCCAGGGGGGTCGCGACCCACAGTTTAAGAAGCCCTGTTCTAGAATATCAAAATGGCAAGCTAAAATTCGTTTATTTAGTTATACATGGAAAATTATTATTTATTTCATTGGATTTTCAAAAATACGCTTATAATATCAAAAAAGCAATTGATATTTTAAGTTGAAATATTAAATTATTTTTTTATTCATTTGTTTGTAAAATATATATATATATATCATTTTAAATGTGGTTGAATAATTTGTGTTTGAAATTTTTTGTGGTTGAACAATTTGTATATAAAAATATTTTTTTTTGTTACATCATTTCGGCTTTTACAAATTTGAAAAAAAAGTGAAAGAAAAAAAAATTGAAATATGAATTATATATTTTGCGAAATTCATATAATAGGAAAATAATTATAAGATTCATAAAATTTTATTTTGAATTCATACAGTTTTCCCAAACTTGAGTGGATCATCAAAATGAAAATAAGACATTTGGAGCGAAACATCCAAAAATTAAATAAATTTGATATTGTCAAAAAAATTTTTAAGTTCTTTATTATGACTTGTTTTCATTCAAAACAACACTAATGTAGTGTCGTCAAAATCACTTACGAAAAGAAATTCAAACCTATTATTTATCTAAAGCAATAAAATTTTTGAGTTTATCAGAATAATTTTATCGTAATAGTTACTAATGTCTTTTGAACAATATATATAATATATCTGATTTAAAAAAAAAACATTTGTCTCGATACTAACTCGTATTTCAAGAAGTAATAATTTTTAACTAGTAGATTGTCATAAAATTCATGTATAAAATCGTGATAAATTTTTACTCCGAGTAAAATTCCAATCATTCGGAGTAAGTAAAAAGGAATTCGGTATCATTGGAAGGATAAAATATTGAATTTTAAGATAGAATTGAAATATTTCTCTTAAAATAATTTTGTTTTGGATACAGAAAAATTCACACCAAATTAATACAGAAAATGGTAAAATTTCGGTTAATCTCTAATTAATTGAATGTTACATTTTTTTGCACTGAAATATTGACAGTCCCTATTTCTAAAAAAGCAACCATTCAAAGATTGATATAAATTAATCCAATCATTTAGGAAGAGTTGCGGAATATAGATATATATCCACAATAACGTATTTATTTTAAAATACAACTGTATACATTTATATACACATATACTGAATATTATTTCATGGGCATTTCAGTCTGAGCTAATTATGTCATAACTTTTGCTTGTGTTTATTGGTAGATTTTTTCTGTTTCTTTTTAGACATCCGAATCAATTGTAGCATAATTAGAGCTTTACTTTATGTGTCATCGAAAAAGTTTTAATAAAATATAGGTACTGTTGGTTTCAGTTTTCTGATATGACCATTTTACGACGATTATATCTCATTAAAAGTAAAGTCGCTGATTGATGACCAAGTTTCCGAAATTCTTCGTCATTCTTTGACCTTGATTTGTCGCCCTATTAGATACTTTTTTGTTCAATTTTTTCTTCACGTCTATCGGAATAGCGAGTCTTTTTTGATCGTATTATTTTAATTCAGTTTGCGAGTAATCCGAGTTTAAAGCAAATTCAGATTACTTTAAACTCAGTAGGGATGTTTACATTTAAATTGTTAAATGTAAACATCCCTTCATTTTATGTTTTTAACCCTAATTTCAACAAATTAAGCATATCGTAATGTATGTGCAAAAGCGCGGATGGTTTCTGAATTCGTTGTCATATAATGTAGCATTATTTTCTTCAAAAAATACTAATTTTTTATTTATTCATTAAAAATTTAGCTTAAAAACAATTTTTTTTCAGTATTACTAATAACTCATTGTACTGTAATTACTATCATTCTGTCAAATGAAAAAAAATCTTAGGTAAAAATGAAATAAAACTTGTTATTGAAAGAAGATTTTATTCCAGCATAAAAATAAGGGCTCAAAGTCAAATTATATCAATATCAATTGAACAAAAAGAGATCAATTAATTCAGTTCTATGCATTCTGTTTTAGTGAAGAGATGGACCAATAATATTCTTTAAACGAAGTAATCTTATAAAAATTTCAAAAAATCCAATTTTCTTTTTGAAAAAAAAAATTCTAACTTTTTTTTTTTGTAGAAATATTACTTTTATACACATACATTGATTAATTGATTTCACAGATTAATTAAGTGATTAATTTCTTTCAGAAATTAATTAATTAAAATTACTCATTATTTAATTAAACTTAATTAATTAAAATTACTCATGAGCCATATTACCATGTTGAATATTTAAACATAATAATATAACTATAAATTATAAAATCCATCGTTGCTAAAAATGTATTATTTCGGTAATGTTGTTTGACATCAAGGTTAGTTTTTAAATTAAGCTATTTAAAATAGTACAAAAACTTTAAAACTCCATTGAATTTTAATACAATAAATATTTGAAGACAAGGTTTTAATTTTATTTAAGTTAAAGAACTTTTAAAGCCCTAAGTGTTTTCACATCAAATATTCGAAAAAACGGGTTTAATTTCCATTACAATTACTTAAGAATTTAAAAAAGCCTTTGTACATTAAATATTCAAAGATATGGTTTTAATTTTCATTAAATTTATACAAGAACTTAAAAAACCCTCGATATTTTCACAAATCAAATATTCGAAGAAAAGTGTTTAATTTTCATTAAATTTATGCAAGGAATTTTAAAAACCTCTGCATTTTCTCACATTAAATATTCGAAGAAAAGGATTTAATTTTCATTAAAATTATACAAGTACTTTTAAAGCTTCTGTATTTTAACACTCCAAATATTCGAAGAAACGGGTTCAATTTTAATAGACGAAAAAATATATTTAAAATATTTATCTTCGAGATGGTCTTTCTTAATATTAATAGTAAAATTACAAAAAATAAATACGCGAAAGTTGAGTTTAAATTTAAGATGCTAAATAAAGCTCTAAAATGAAAAGTTTAAACACATCACGTATTGAGGGAACCAGATTTGCTCCCGAGGGAACGGGAGACGGAAATTTAACTTCTTTGGCTTATTTTTATTCAATTTGTAAAATTCGTGACTTGAAGTTGTTCGCTGATTTAAAAGTCAACTCAGTACTAAAGCAAAGAACAATCTCGGAGTTCCTCCTTTCTATTTCTTTGAAACATACTGAATATTTTTTTTTCATTCAGATCTTTTCAACATTGCTTGGTTATAGAATTCATATTTTTCTGTATATTTTTCTGTAATACGATTTTTATGCTTAGATTTGTAAATGTAGTTAAAATCAATCTTGACTGCTTGATATTTTTGTTATTTTTCAAATAATTAAAAAAAATATTTTTAATCACATTTTTTTGTGACAGAATTTATTTATTACTTTTTGTTATTTATATTTTTTCATGTATTATCATTATGTATAATGATAATTATCATTATACATTATCATTATATATCGATAATATCAACATAATTATCATTATGTTGTTATTATCGATATTACAAAATTTGTGTGAAATCAAAATTATTCTTGGAAAAAACATTTCAAAAATATAACTATTTAGCAAATTGAATTCTGCTCTACCTTGTTTCATGATAATTATATATTTGAGTGTTTAATTTTGTAATTTTTGAAATTATCTTTCTCTTAATAGTTGTTATTACATATATGTCTGTTATTACGTAATGTTTTCAATATAAAAGTTATTATTATTATTAATATCAAAGAACCAGTTAGAACCTCTTCTCTTAAAATGATTGATCTTTAAATTTGCCAGTCAATCTGTAACTTCATATGTCTTTTGAAGCAAAGTATGTTTTGCCATGTTCTATAGTCTAAAAATTAAATCTCAAATTTTTTAAAAGTTAATATGACTAATGCATTATTATTAATAATATCAAAGAACCCTCTTGAACTTCTTTTCTTAAATGAGTTAATTTCTAAATTTTCCAATCAATTTAAAACTTCATATTTCTTCTGCAAAAATGTATAGCTTATCAAGTTTTATATTAGGCACATCAGGCAGCCTTCTTATATATTTCCCAGGCGGTTAGATTAAAAAAGTAGTTGATGCGAAAACTTTAGTCAATTAATTAGTTAAATATTATTAATTATGATTAACTTAATGATAATAAAAACTTAAAATCCTCTTAATAAGTGGTATATAAGAACTGGATAACATTATTAAATAAAAATATACATATTTTGCTTTTTCTTATATATAATGACTTCATATTCACATGATATGCACTAAGTATGTCATCTTATAAATAATCATGATGTATTTTCATTAATAAGTCATCACTATGAGTCAAAGCATGTTACTTTCTCTTTACATGCGTCGGGAGTACTCCTCAGGGTAATGGGTTTTATTTAATAATTTTAACTGCATGTTTTAGTGATTATATTTGTTTGAAGGCTCTACAATAATTGTGTCATCACAAACATTTATTTATTTATTTTCTTTTTTCCAGAAGATGTTCAATGGGCAGCAAAATTCATTCTCAGAACGTGCAGCATTTACATCACATAACTGGAAAATAAAAGTAAATTCATTGATTAAAGAACCATCGGTCTGAGAACTGATCTTACTTTTTTTACTATAAATCATATCACAATAAAACTTTTATCTATTGATTTCTATCGTCTATCTATTTGTAATTATAATTATTTTGAAATATTTGCAATAATTATTTTACTATGATTTATGTATACTTAAATGGTAGGGCCATATTTTATAATATCCATATATAACGATTCATATATGATTCACATAATAATCGTCATCATCTTTCGCTACCGTTCTCTAAGTATGTTATTATGAAATTATGTGTGTATTATAAAAAAAAAGTCATGGATTATGTTCCTTGCTCTTATTTTAATGTTCCAAACCATTATTATATTTAGTAATTATGACAATAAAATAAATTTATTAACTGAAGAACTATAAAAAACTGATCTTTGGTTTTTGTACTATAGATTAAACTTCGAATTTTTTTAAATCTTACCTATGATATGCCTATTTATAATTTCAAATATTTTAAAATTTTAGTAATAATTATTTTCATGGCTTTTTTTTATTTGTTTAAGTTTTCTTTTTTTATATGCGTTTGGTTAAACTGAGGCTATATTTCATAATACCCATATAATAAACATTCGTATATGATTTATATAATAATCGTTATCCTCTTCCGCATGCGTCTTCTACGCATGTTTGTGAAATCATGTGTATTAAAGAAAGAGAGTCATTGATTATGTTTCCTGCTGTTCTCCTTCTGTTTAAAACTGTTATTATATTTAGTATTATGATTTAATTTCCATTTTGTTCAACAAATATTTTTAGTTAACTTCAAGCTTCTGCTGAAATCTTCGGTATGATTGAAATGTAGTTAGTGCAGTTATCTATTAACAGTACAGCAAATTTAAGTATCTAAACTATGAATGTTGTTTTCGAACTTCAAAACATTTATAAATGGCAAAAATTATACAACAGGGAAAATGCAAAGATAAGTGCAAAGCGCATGCCATTTAGTTGCACTAATTAACTACTCGCAATGTCTATGAATGACATTCATCTTTCACAGAATTACGAAGTCTTATCATAAGTCATCTTATTGAAGGAATTATATACACCATTTCTCAAATATTGATATATATGCATCTACACTTTGAATATTTTAATATAGTTGTTGAAATATTCAGCCAGGAATAATCATAACATAAGAGTGACAAATATACAGTATGGGATAATCATAAGATAAGAGTGGCAAATATCCCATAAATGCTATGGAAACAGCTCTACTTAGTTTCTAATCTCCCAAAACATTTCGTACTCACTTAAACTTCTTATACCCAAAGACTTATCACCAGTGATGAAAGCGGTAAAAATAGTTCACACGGGCATGCTTGAATGGAATCGAGAAAGATCATCACCTTCCCCCAAACATTCTCGTATGACCCTCCGCCTGTTGCCCCTGACCAAGGAACGTACAGATCACCCTCAACACTCTCACTCTGCCAGCAAATCGGCTTAACTCGGACGAAAGCACCCAATTGCCATCGCAGATTAGGCCGACTTAACACGTCGTTGTCCGGACAATGGAAATCGGCAGGCACGCACCTCGGAGGCAGAAATAATTGTTGGTTTTCGAGGACCCCAGAAGGTGCACGCGATTGTAGGCGGAAAGAATCTTTTCATTTTATTCCTTTTAGAAACGGTCGAGGAAGTCGGCTGAGATCAGGAAGGGGGAACTGAGGCCGTCTGTCTGATGGGGAGAGGCTGTTAGACAAGGAGAACTGTTAGACAATGACGAAAGGATTAGGAGTGGGTTCATATAAGAACAATTATTTTATTCATAATTTGATAATAAATTTATAAAAATAATACAAAATAAAGCCTTTGTTTATTTTGTTATAGCATACAAATTATTGTCTAACATTCGAAATTTTAACCTCTCCCTTTTCTGTTTGCAATTGGAAAAGTTGATTGCTAATGTATATATAATTTATTTCATGCCTCTCAGAAATGGCTCTAACGATTTGGATCAAATTATATTTAGTTGAGGTATTGAAAGTCAGGCGTCTTTCCTAAAAAAAAAAAAATGCAATTTCGCAAAAAAAAAAAAAAAAAAAAAAAAAATGAATATTGACATGATTTGCTCAAGCGTTTCAAAGAAGGAGTAATTGTTGGGGTTTCAGAAGGGGGAACTGAGGCCGTCTGTCTGGTGGGGAAAGGCTGTTAGACAATGATGAAAGGATTTGGAGTGGGTTCATATAAGAACAATTATTTTATTCGTAATTTGATAAAAAATTTATAAAAATAATACAAAATAAAAATTTATTTTTCTCGTTTTCAACCCCGCATTTGCATTTCAATTAGATATCGCTTGTAACTTAACACGAACCATAAGAGAGGACTTTATTTCCGGTTTCACAAAAAAAAAAAAGCCAATCGAACGTGGTCTCTTAAGTATATATAAAATAAAAGGATAAGCATAAAACAAGATATAAGATAAAAAGGTTATAATTAAAAGTTAGAAGCAAAAGTCCTTTCGATGTTACTTGTTACTTTTTTTTCATGTGCAACTAATTGTTAAAAGCTGAAATAAGGCTTAGTTCTGCATGTGGGATTTTCTTAATTTGTGGATTATGCTCTCAAAAGTTATCGCATATTCTTACGAACTCCTTTTCTCCTCTCCCGATTTCTCAAAAGTTGAAATAAAATAAAGTCCCCAGAGTGTCATCGTTTATAAGATTGCATCAACATTAAAACTTAATTTTCTACATTATTCTACAACGCCACGTCAAGGCATTTTTCTTTTTTGACGTAAACAGAGCTATAAAGAATGTTTTTCAAAAACAAAAAAGAAATGTAACTTTTTAAGTAAAAATATTTAGAAAATTTTCTAATGAAGAAAAGAAAATTATTAAAATATTTTACAAAAAAGTTAGCAAAAGGGGTTTCCCTGAAACTTTCCTGTATTCTTCCTAATTAAAGAGGTTAGTTCCTCTTCTCTCCTATATATATATATTATTTTTGAATCAGTGAGGATAATACATATACACCATGAATGCTCAGATTCTTATTTTCAGAGTTGCATTGGAACATATAATAAATCCTTGCTGATAATGTGAATAAGCATCGTGGTTCTGTTACTAGTGTGAAACTTCTATCTAAAATGTTATTTTTCTTAATTTTAATCTTCCAGAAATCAATATCTTCTATCACGATTTTGAAGTGGTTTCTAGTGAAGATGCCTATCTCCGATTTTTCACTTTAATCAATGATTTAATATTTGATTCAAATTAAATAGCTTTCGACTCCAGATTGGCGTGATTTTAGTTCTTGGACAAAAGGTTCTGTCTTCCAGGAACTTTATCACATGTTCCTTAATAATTCCAACACCACAAAAATATTGTATATTTTTAGCAAGTCCAGGATCATAAGTGCTTATATCCTGACATTCATAACCTAAGCCCGAGAATCTTGCCCATCGTATGATGAAGAAATCGAGTATGCATTTTGGATGTATTTTTTTTTTTCCAATAGAGTTTTTAAAAATAATTGGACACACATTTACAACTTTAAGAAAAAAGTTCATATACCAAATGTTACTTACCTTTCTTTTTGGATTTATCTCATTTGTATGCATGCAAAAGCCTAAATAGGTAACAGATACTTTCAGACGTGGTTTAAAATCTAACACAAGTTTATATTTTAGATGGTAAGTTTTAGTATCAAATTTTATCTTTTACGTTTTTTAATTATAATATTCACTGTATTTAGATAAATAAACAGGCAAATTTTTCTAAATGAATTTTGTTCATAATTGAACAGAAATGCTAAAATTTAGTATAAAAACCCAATACCAAATTTCATAAGTCTAGTTCTTAACGTCTTTTGAGTAATGGTGCTCGTACAGACACGTTTAATTCCGGAAATACATTTTTGGACACTGACAGGATTGTTAAAATCTCGAATATTTATGATAATTAAGAAGTGAGGATATTTTACGATTTTTTTTAAATGTATTTGAGAGAAGCTGCAGATTCATTTTCATTAATACTAATTTACGCGTTTTGATATCGCTTCAAATCTTTCTTGGTGGAAATAGGATCGCAAGGTTTTTCAGCAAAAACATTTAAGCTGAAAAAAGTTTTAAAATAAAATTTTAAGTCTCTATTCAGGGTGTAAAAGATATTTATGTTTTATTTAACTGAAATCTATGCATTCCAAATAGGTTTTTAGCAATTAAAAGTAACTAAAAACCTTTTGATTAATATTAAAACAAGTTTAATTTGACTAATGTTGTGAATCTAACGTAACCTAACTGCTTTGGAAATTCGGAGAAATAAACTGAAGAATAATTTCACAGAATGAATGATATTGAAGTGAACCAAAAACACATTAGTTTTATTACAAAATCCTTCCTTGACTAACAGAACATTTTCTACATTAATAGAACCCAAAAACTTCCTCTTCAGTTGCTTTATTCAGAGTTTCGCATGCTTAATTCTAAGAATTGATTCGCAAATTACTAAATAAACTTTCCACTGTGCTTGTAACCGACAATTTACAGTGGCAAGCATTATAGAAAATGAAACAAAACACATCGTTAATGGATCTGTTTTAAGTGTTTACGTGCAAACGAGTCAAAGAATTCCAACTTGCAAAACTTAATATTGTGCCCCTGTGGTAATGAATGTCTGAAAAGGATCAGTAGTTTATTGCGTTTGTATTTCATGCATTATTTAAAGTAATATACTTAATGGGTTATGGAGTAATTCGACGAACTTTTCATATGAAATGCAAAATGCAGTGTACCAAAAGGTAGCGTAATGTTATTTCAGAGTTTTCGATTCTTGTCTTTTGTTTCATTGGGTTATATGGTAAATCTCGCAAACAGCTATGTGCTTAACAAAACAGAATAACCTGTCTTGATGTATTTTTTTTTTACCAAACCTAAAGTAATTGTTGCAGTAGTCGAAAATGAGTCCATCTCATGAATTCGCGAATTAGCATGTTTAAAATCGGAGATTTTTCACGGTTTTAATGTAAATTTAAGAAAATTTTACATGGTGTTTTTGAAATTTTTTTTGTGTAGACAAAAAATAGCCAATAAACTTGTTTTCACATTTTGTTTCTCAGGTTATTTCAAAATTATAAATATCGGGAAAATATCACACATTCGCTTTAAATTTCATTTCTGTACTCCTCTTAATTAAATATAAACTGAAAAACATGTTGTGATCTTGGAAAGAAATAATATAATAATGTCAAAAATAAAATAGCCAGTTTCTTATCCGAAACGTTGGTTAGATCTCACTAATTTTTACTTTAAATAAAATTTCATGACCTCCAGATATATCATCAGTCATTCAGAAGACACAAACATTACTAGACTAGTCCAACATTACTAGTCCTTGACCCATTACTATATTAAGGTTTTGAATTTTTAAATACAGTATCAATCACCTCCTGTTTTCTCCCATCTAGTTTCCATCTCAAAATAAAAGTTGGACCCCTGACTCTAGAACTATCCAGCCATTGGTTTCTTCTTTTTTATAAGAATAGATGCTGAATTAGAAAATTCTATGCTATAAAAGAAATTAAAATATAAAATAGTGCTTTAATTCTGTATCAGAAGATGTAGTTCATTAAAACTGATTGACATGACAAAATTTATACTAATAGCTTTAGCATTATTAATAATTCATACCAAATTTGCTGAAGGCTGCTGGAAACGGTTGAAAATTAGACACTTATAATTAGCCAATAATAATTTAATGTTTTAGTTTAGATGCTATATTAACTGTAAAATATGAATTGGACTGCTGATTGCCTGAATTTCGAAGTCGAGGAAAGTAAATTCGAGAGCTATTACCACTGAAGATTTGCTGTTCCCACGCAGTATTAAAAACGACGCCATGTTGTTTCCAAATGGTGCTCTGTAGACATTTGAAAAGCACATACAGAAATAAATTTCAGTATTAACAACTAAAAAATTTTAGCATTCAGGGTAATTATAAATATGAAAATTTATTATCGATGCATTATGACTTCAGGGAAGAGTTAAAAGTTTTTAATATATTAAATTTTTAGTACGTAGTTGAATATATAATCTAAAATATCTGGTTATCATTAAGTCTTGTAAATGAAGTTACAATAATTTATATGTTGTCTATTCAATTCTCGGAATGTGTTGTTAAGCTAATATTGATTAAATTCTGGAAATACAGCGTGAGCTATAGAAAAATAGCCCTTTGTTAGTCACGTTTCAAAATAATTTCCTGCCTTTTTCAAGAGAGACACAAATATGGCCCAGATTCCCATGATAATCTTTCAAGGATGTATCTATTCTCCTTAAACTCGAACAGACTTCTCACAAAGTGTTGCCTAAGCTCTGTAAGATCACTTTGATCAACAGAAGTTGTTAAAATTCCCATTTATCAAAACTCCTTGATTCCTTAAACTTAATACACTAGGCTACATTTAAATTATTAGACACAAACCACAAGCACATTCATATAAAATACATCTGTAGCCTGTTACTACTGGAAAATTAATCTTCAGAAAAAATAAGAACATCTCTTTTTTTTTTTTTTTTTTTTTTTTTTTGCTGATTTTTATGGATAATTAATAATTAAAATGTAAAAATTATTTCTGGAATAGTTTTCTTTTCACTTACAACCTTTAACCTTCTTCATATTATTAAAACCCAGTTTTTAAATCCGGATACGAATTCGAATTTTTATCCCGCCAATAATCAACATTCTTGAGAAAGTGGAATACATGCAGTTTTAATACTTCGGTACCAGAGAGCTGGTGTGTTTTAGAATTTTGAAAAATTGATATAGGCGTAGGTATTATCCTCGTTATCTGACGGAGGCTAAAATTATGGTTCCTCGCCGAGTAGTGATTACACAGTTTCAAACCGAGAATTAATTTAATTAACTAAACTGAAACTGGAGCATGGTAATAGATCTATTTTCTTATATCATATGCTCTCATAAGAAAATTATTTGTCACACAAATCTGTCATGGAAATGACGAATTAAATATGTTTTTGCGCTATAATTCCTTACTTAAAAAGGAAGTGAAAGTTTCAATCCCTTTAATCGTGTAGAGGATAAAAAAAGATGTGCATGTGACATAAAAGAGTACTAAACATTACCTAAATAATCAAGGTGCTACAAGCGGCTACTCCGACCCTTCCGAAAAATTCTAATCTGAACGCCACCATAGAATAGGCAGAAATTATGATTTAGTTTTAAAAATAACCATCGGTTTATCAATATAATCCCTCTTGTAGAAGGTGCGTCTCGTCATCGAGGTTAACCAACCCCATAACATTTTTGTTCAAGCCCAAAAAGCTGGAACCAATCATACTGGCAATTTCTTATCAAAATATATGAAGAGCCTTCCCCAAGGAGAAGCGAAGCACCAGGAGATGGAGGTGGAAAGCTGAAGTTACACTTCTGAAAGAAACGAATAAAAACTTTGTAATAGTTACAACGACCCAATTTATCTGGTATGAGAAACATATCTTCATCGGTGAAGAGTTAAGTCGATCTCACCAAGCTATTTGAGTTTGGATACAATTTGGATTCGTGTGGATTTGGCGCATGGCTATTCCCTTATTTATTTCTTAATAAGAGAATTTCTTTTCCTGTACCTATTTTCCTTTAATCTATGAATTATCCTTGTATATTTGATTTATTTTTGCGTTGATTTATTGTTAGAATATTTATTCATGACTATACTACAATAACTAAATACCATTCATTTTGTCATTCCATGCGGGAAAGGGAGAAACTAATAAGTAATGTATAACGGCTTAGAATATATATACAGTTTCAAAAATAGTCACTTAAAGAAGTAGTATAAAGCTCATTAGTGGCATGCAAATGTAAATGGATATATTTAACCTTTATATTTTGGAAAATTTTATTGATTTTGACCAATTTTGCACATTCTTAACTGTTCCAATCCAATTTAGGTTGATTTATTACTATTAGAAATGACTGATGAGCCATAAAGCACAGAAGCGTTACAGCATTCTAATAACAGCTATTACCGCAGCCGCTTCAAATCTAGAAGCACAATTTCAGAGATTTCCATCACTCCAAAACTGTCAGAAAACGATCGGGGAAATCGTCTGATCGATTTGCAATTTCAGTCACGATTATTAACAGCCCTCGAAGGGTAAACAATCGAATCGCATTGTCTTGTTCATCGCCACTCGACGCTTTTGTACATTTTTACGACTGATACAATTCAATACGGCGGTGGGCGCATGAAAGACTGGCCTGCGCACGTGATCCCCATGCAGAATCAGTACCGTCTCGGGCTGCTGGGTCGGAAAAGCCTTATTAAGAAATGAATCAGGGAGTAGCCATGCGCAAGATCCACACGAAATGTCACTCTTGACTGTCTTGTAACGGTGCAGATGGAGATTTTACAAGTGACCATCCTTCTTGGTGGGCACGTTGCTGAAAGGGCAAGTCAATCAAACAATCTCATTTGACAATGGTAGAACTCAAAGCCATTTAAAATTTTCCGTTACCTTAATATTTTGGAGCTCAAAAATGATCTCAGCAGAATTTCTAATTTTAATGATGTCATCTGCACACGAAATGCTCCCCTTGACTGTCATCAAACGACTTCTTCACTTGCAAAATCAATGTTGAAGGAGAATCTGCAATTGACTACGCTTCATGGTAGATATATTATTGAACAGCCATGTTAGCCAAACTGTCTGTTTTGACTGCATTCAATGATACTTTAACTTTTCCTTACTCTCCTATTTTGGCGCCCAAAAACTTTTAACAGCGTTTTTAAGTTTAATGCTGTCATCTGAAATGAAATTCGTGACTGTCTTGTTACAGTGTTGAAGGGGATTTTGCAAATGACCACGTTTCTAGGAGAGCATGTTACTAAACAGGCAAATCCCTTAATCTGTTCCATTTGACTATGATAGAACTCAGAATCATTTAATCTTTTCCTTTATCCTGATATTTCAATGCTTAAAAATTGTCAACGCAGCAATTTAAATTTTTAGGTCTGTTTTCTTCACATTAAATATCCCTACTGACTATCTTGCAACGGTATTGAAGGAGATTTTGCAAGTACCCATATTTGTTGGATACGTTACTGAACTGTCTTGTCAGTCAAACTACCTTTTTTGTCGGAGCTCAGGGTCACTTTAAGTTTTCTTTCCTTTTCGTTTGTTTGGAACCAGAAAACATCTTCACAGTACTTTTAATTTTAATATTATCATCTCCACACGAAGTGCCAGATTTGATTATCATGGAATTGTGTTAAAGGCTATATCGCAATTTATTACGCTTATTGGAAGGTATATTACTGAACTGGCCAGTCAATCTTGCTATTCCATTTGATAATGGCAGAATGCGAGATCACTTAAATTTTTCCGTTACTTTGATATTTTTGGTAACTCCACAGCATTTTTAATTTTGATTCTGTCATCTCCACACGAAGTGCTGCTGTTGACTATCTTGCAATACTGTTGATGGATATTTTGCAAATGATCATGCTTCTTAGTGGACATATTACTGAACTGGCATGTTAATCAAAAATGCCTTTTGGCAGAACTTCAATTCAAAAGAGCCACTTCAACTTTTCATTGATATTTTAGTGACTAGAAAGCATCTACGTAGTGACTTTTAATTTTAATGCTGTTCTTTCACTCGAAGTGTCACTCTTAACTCTCTCATAGTGGTGTCGGAGAGGATTTCGCTATTGATTACATTTCTTAGAGGACATATTACTGGACAGGCATGTCATTCAATATACCTCTTTTAGGAGAAATAAGGACCACTTCAGATTTTCAGTACCCTAATATTTGGATGACCAGAAAGCATCTTTGCAGCATTTTTAGTTTTTATGTGTCATATCCACTCCAAATACCACGCTTCACTATCTTGTAAAGGTGTTGGAGGGAATTTTGAAAGTGAACCATGCTTCTTGATGAATATATTACTGAATTGACATGTCAGTCGAACTATCTCTTTTGACAGAACTCAGGCCCACTTTAGGTTTTCGTTATCCTGATATCTTTTGCTGAAAATCTTACCCATTGAATTTTTAATTTTATTGTTGCCTTATCCCCACAAAATGCCACTCTTAACTACCTTATAACAGTGTTGAAGAATATTTTGCAAGTGACTACACTTCTTGATGGGTATGTTACTGAAATGATAGGCCAGTTAAATTAACTCTTCTGAAAATATTCAGGACGAATTCAACTTTTCATTACCTTAATATTTTGCTGACTAAAAAAACATACCAGCGATCTTTTTAATTTTACTGCTGTGATCTCCACTTCAATGCCACGCTTGACTCTTGTAAATGCGTTGAAGGAGATTTCGCCACTGACCACGCTTCTTACTGCATGCTACTGAGCTGGTATGTTAATCAAACTATTCCTTTTGACAGAACACAAGGCCTTTTCAACTTTTCGGTTCATAATTTGATGACCAGAGAACATCTCCTCAGAATTTTTTATTTTAATTTTGTTACATCAGCACCAAGTGCCACTCTTGATTGTCATGTAAAGGTATTGAAGGAGATTTTGCAATTGGCTACTTTTCTGGTTCGATATATTACTGATTACGGTCAAACTACGTCAATTGACAAAACTCAGAGTAACTTCAACTTTTCATCACTCTGATATTTTGGCGACCAGAAAATTATACTGCAGGATTTTAAACTTTAATGCAGCGATCTATACACCTAATACCACTCTTGACTGTCTTGTAAAGGAGATGAAGGAGACTTTTCAATTGACTAAGTTCCATATCGGATATATTCCTGAATTATAAAATCAGTTTAATTGTTTAATTTGACAGTGGAAGAACTCAGAGTCAGTTAATTCCTCAATTATCTTGATATTTTGGTATTAAAAACTATTGGAGAGACCACTCTTGTTAATTTATATTTTTTTGCTGTTAAAAAAAATCCCGAAATCCTTATAAAATATGCTTACGAACCGCTACTAAATTTTATAAAATATATATTATACGAAGTGAATTTTAAACGTTTTTTCATAAGGCAAGTATTGTTAATCTAATTGTTCCGAAATAAAAACACGTATATTTCTTAAAATTAAAAAATAAAATAGAAATTTGTATGTAATTTTGAAAAGTACTAATTTTTATTACTTATTTGAAACGTTGCTTAATACGATACTTTGAAATATAGTATTAGTCAAAGTAAATAATCTTATGGATTTCTTATTTTTAAATCTTAAATGTAATCTTTGATCCTGTCTGGAATTCTAAGTAAACTAGGTTCTTTCTTCATAGCCTCTCACACAAGACGAATTTTAATATTACTAAAATTCTATGGTTAAAAATATTTGCTGAATCAATCATAACGTGACATGCCGTATCTAAATATGGTTTACAGTTTAGACTTCCACTGCTAGAAAGGACCGCACGCAATTTTTCCATTTCCTTTCATAGCCTGTCTTGCTGTCGAACGTAATAGATTACTTGTATCGAATTATTGAATTCATGTTTCTTCGATAGCAAAATAGGTTTTTTTCTCGAAGTTCACAACATTGTATTAAATAAACCAGAATAGTGTTTCTTGATTGTGAATAAAATGTATATTTAATTCGTATTTAATTGTTGTATGAAGGATTCAATAATGCTTAATTGTATTTGAGAATTAACTAAATCACAAATAAAACTTTAATTATGTAGAACAATGATAGTAATCAATGAAGGGGGAGTAGAAGAAAAGAAAAGTTGAGCAATTTCAAACAAGAGAAAATGATTGAAACGTTTCCTTTTACCAGGATTATTCACTAAGTACAATGAGAAATATCCAAAATATTATATCGAATTAAGACAAAGTAACGTGCAAAATTATTGAAATTATGTTTGATATACTGCTCCACTTTGGTTAATAGCGACAAATTAAGACTATCAGAAAAATGTTTTGAATTATAAATTAAATATGCGATGAATTCATATTGAATTTACAAGAAGAATTCAATTATCAGAGTTTTAGAATTTGTATTTGATGTGTAAAAAAATAATGAATAGGATTTTTTATTGTTATGGAAATTATAACAGAAGCACAAGAAAAAAATTAAAAATCAATCAATTTCAAAGGAATGCAATAATTTCTAGATTTTTGCTTTCACCGGTGGCGTCTATTAAAGTAAACTGAAAAAAAATCCATATCAAATAGAATCGATTCTTGTACTGAATTAATGAGCAGGTATTTCAAGATTGTTCCATTTACGTATAATGAGGTCAACTTAAATATATTATACTTATATTAAAGGTTAACTTAAAAATATTTTACCATGATAAATTCAGTTTGAATATCTGTATGAAAATCCATTTGTTTCTGTAAAATATATATAGGAAAACGGTAATCGATCCGAAATTTTCACAATTACCGCTGATGGAAATCAGAGTTTGTATACGAATTCTTTAACCCATAAAATTTACAAATACAATTTAAGAAACAGCCAGGAATTATTATGTTATATGTTATTAGATTGCTTTTACTATATTATTTTAATGCTAATATGTGTTTTTTGTCTGCATTGGAAAATAATGATGCTACCTGTGTTTTGGATTCCTTTGAAAACTCTCCTTGGATTTTCTTGAGACAATATGTGAGGCAAAAATGGTTTAATTAATCTTCTTTCCCTAACTACATGAGGATAAGTTAGAAATTAATTAATTACATCAAATAAATACATAAAGCATGATTTTATTTGTGAAAAATTATTTATCTTAATTTTTAATATTATTTATTTAAGCAAAGTCATTTAAAAAAGTTTTCTTAAATATCATTATTATTTATTAAAGCTACATCTTAAACCTTTCAAAACAGAAGTAATACATAAGTATATTCAAACTTATATGAATTTTATAAAATCAGTCTTGAAAGTGTTAAATTTGGAATCTAATGTTTCACAAATTCACCTCAAAGGAACTCTACATTTATAAAACCAAACTTGAATGAAATTAAGTTCTTACAATTAAGTTCTGGAAATAATAATATAGTGTAATGTCATCGGGTATGCACAAATGTACGAAGTTTCAATTCAACATCAGCAAGAAATAGGGAAGTATCTCTTAAAACAATTCCATCTTTATACCCTGAAACACCATTTTATGTGATTGCAACAATTTGAGATAATCTGTATTAAACTGAAATTAGAATCAAGAGACAAAGATGTTTACACCAACAAATCAACTGATATATTGTTATATGAATGTAATAAATTTGCACACATATGCCAATATCAGAACTCAACCCACGATGAATCTCAAAGATAATTTGTTCAGTGTTTAGAGCTCTATTTCTTGAAACTTCATCTTCACTTATACATGAAGCAAAGCTGAATAATTCATTTCTATTATGGAAAATATTAATTTAGAAAAAGAAATGCAAAAAATGAAGTAAATGTTATTTTCAATGTGTTCTGCGAGTCAGTTTTGGAATACATTTGTTTTTTAACATGTTGAGAATTCTCTTATTATGAGTTATTCAATGAACTATAAATATAAGAAAAGTATGCAATCATAGCGAATAAAAGTTAAGTAAGTTTCAGCTATATTATTGATGAAGTATTAAAATGGAATATTGTTAAAGCTACGAGATCTCTTACGGTTGTAAGAAAAGCATTCCTTAGAAACATATAACGTCACGCTTCAAACAAGCAAGATTCACTGCCATAGATTTAAGTTAAACAGAAACATAATCTGATTGCTGAAATTTTAGAGAAAAAAAGATGGGTAGACACTTTTTGTATTCCATAAAATGCGACTATTAATTAATAGGTGATACTGTAGAATAAAAGTAAGCAATGCCAATTTTGAATTTCATCAAGAGTTTTGAACAAGAAGAAAAACAAAATACAGCAACATATAGAGAAATAATATTCAATTAAATTCAGCGGGGAAAACGGCATAGTGCTGCATATGGCAATGCGCTTCTCGCAGTGAAAAAAAACATTAGATCGATGGAATTTTATGACGTTTAACTTTTTGCTTGTAAATAAGCCCATTTTTTTTCTTCTGCTTGTCATACAGTATGTTGTTGTTAAAAACACGTTTGTTAATCAACTTATAAGGGATGTCTCGCAGTTAAAATATTTGATGGAAGCATCGGATATTATTGGACATTTTTATAGTTCTTCAAATGTTCTACTAATCAAAACGGTTTCATCCCACAAATAGAGCGGAATGTTATCTAATCGACAATGTTTTAAAAAAAGCTAATTTTGAACATGTGTTTTAATAAAAAAAATAGTTATGAATAATAAAAAAATCTGAAAAGCAAATAAATGTGGTTATTTTGTTTTTCAACCCACGTTATTATCTTTGCCTCTGTTACGGTTCTCTTATAATGAGATGCTCTTTAAAAAGAAAAAAAAATCAAAGTAATCATAAGAGATATTTGTTACAACAGACTTTTACTACAATTTATTCCATGTCTTCTATAAGTAAAAAATATTATATCCTATATGAAATATCAATGCTTTTTATCATTTCTTAGCATTTCGATTTTTAGAAGATAATTTTCTCGAAACTTCATTCTCATTTTACGATCTGAATCATAATTCAGAAGTTCACCTATTTTTCTAGAACCAATAATTAACTCCCCCTCCTCTAATAAAACTTCTTTCGGTAAGCTGGAAGGCAAAGGTTATATTATATATATATATATAAATATATTATAATATATAATATATAAATATATATATTATATATATAAATATTCCTTTACATCTGAGTTTCTATCTGGTAAATTCATTCAAAATTAGGAGTTAGATTCGGTCAAAATTAGGGCGTGAAAATAACTTTTTAACTTTTCTAACGTTTAAAATACTGCAGTTAGCAAAAAAAAAGTTAAACACAAAAGTTGTTCGCCTTAATGAGGAACTAATTTGGCTAATCGAATTTATTTTTCAATCTTTAATATTAATAAAGTTACCGAGGGAGGAAAATTTCATCTCCCCCGCCACCACTATTTCCTGTTTCTTTGATCTAGATGGGCCATTTACGAACTCGTCAGAGATTTTTACATTTCTTATGATAGTCCATTCCAAACCAGTTAAAATTTCAAGCAAAATTACTCTAGTTATCTTGGGTAAAGTATTCTAAGACATTTCCTCGAAATCTTATCAAAACCATTGAAATAAGTAGTCTTCTTATAGTAATCTTCCTAAAAAAAATGAAACCATCATTTAAATTTTCCCTGAAAATGGAATGAAATTTTCCCTTTGAAAATGGAATTCCTTCATTGAATTAAAAGTACTGTTCCATAAAAGATATACTGACGCATTTCTTGATTTGCTATATTTCAAATGTTGAAACTGTATTTTATTAAAACTCTATTCTCTTTTAAATTTAAGAAAACGATCGGTAGCTCTTTTCTGTTTCTAAAACTAGTAATTTACTTAATAAAATGTAGAAACCGAAGCATCTATTTAACGTTTCTTGAAACGAACATTCATATTTCAACGGTCTGCTGCCTTTCTTAAATTACTATTCCATTCCCAATTGATCGCCACATCTTATCTGTTCTTCCACACACACACCTTTTTTCGGGATGTGTCCCGCCAACTTAAATTCATCCCTTTCATTTTTTTCCCATAGAGTTCCTCCAAAAACCACTTTCCAGTGCTACGTGACAAGCAACAAATTTCAGTGTTCATTGACGAAGAAATCTTGCACAACATCCGGACGTACCGATGCGTGAACCTCATTTTTTCATTTTTTTCAGCGCCCCTTCTCCCCCGACCGTCTAAACCCCTTTCCCACCTTTACTGGCTCGAATTTCATGCACCCAGGTTTGGAAGGTGTCGTTTTTGTCACGTTTTGGCGACACGGTCCGCCAGACATCGCCAAAGTTATCTCTGGTAGAGATCTGGGGACGATTTCCTCTGTGCGTGCGACCAACACCTAGAAAGAGGCTGTATTCTTCGAGCCGTTTTACCATTTGATAGAAACAAAAATACAAAAAAAAAAGGAAAGATCAAAAGAATCAGACGCATATTGTGATAGTAATGCTCGACCATAAGAAGATAGGGCCTTTAAATAATACGTCGCAGATATAGAGTCTGGAGAAAATCGTGATCGAAATAAGAGTAATTCACGCATCTATGGTTTTCAACAACAGAAACGTGAGAGGCAAAAATTTGCAGCGGTCTTTAACCTAGACATCGCTCAAATATCCACAGAATTGATGCCTGAACTGTTTAGACTTATACATCATAAGTTTCAAAAATGGCAGTAAAATGATGGATTGGAAGTAATTTGCGGCAATTCTAAGAAGTCAGTACCAGAAATATTACCTATTCTCATAATTTCAGTTGGTTGCAGATAGTTAATGTTGATGATTACCTCTATTTGCATACCTACAAAATAGAACCAAAATGCCTCATAAATCGCAATCAACGAACTGATAAATTTCTTGTGAATAGTAAATAACAAACTGAATTAATTTCTTTTGTACAAAATCATAATATTATGTTTCTACTCATTTCAATTAATCGATTAATTAATTTCACGAGCATTTGTAATGAGGCTAATTACTTTGACAGTCATGACTCATTATTCAATCCTGGGGGGGAGGGATTTCTTATAAAAAGTTTCGATAGATACTGTTTTCACTGTATTTGCGAAGTCGAAATATATATCAGAAAATAAAATCTAATTAGTATTAAAGAAGGATTATAGTGAATTGAATTTTTGCGGAAATTTTAATGATGCATATTATGCCCAAATATTTTTCATGATCATTCCCACCTTACAATGTTAAAAACCTAAAAAAAGAAGGCAGTTTTATCGAATAAATTATACTCCTTATGTATATGTTGGTGACTTATGCTTTTCGTCGTTTTATAAAGTTAAAATTGAAACGCTGATGAATACCACAAACTGCTTCTAATGGTTTTTGATAATGAAAAATAAATAAAAATCTCTAACTGATGATAATTAAAAGATAATTTGAACAAAAAGAGGCTTTTAGAAGATTTTAGAGAAGTGATTTGTCAAAATTTTTCGACGTCAACTTTGCAATTAAAATACATAAAACCTTAAAAAAGAATGTCTTTCCGTTAATTTATTTTACTTTATGTTTCTATAAGTCAGTTATGATCCTTATATTTCCCCAAGGTTAAAATTTAAAACATGAAGAGTTTGATGATATAACTGCATCTCCCCATTCTGAAATGAAAAATAAATGATAAATTACGATACTAACTAAAGATATACTCCAAATTTAATTTTTCAGAGATTTTTAGTGATACATTCTAGGTCAAAACAATTTCTCTATTGTCTTTGAAATTTGAATGAATGCTTTATTAATTTATATTGCATTTAGTTAACTGAATTAATAGAGCTTTCCATGCTTCTATTAAGTGATTGTAGAAAAAATAATAACACTCATCGTGTTTATATTGAATTAATCAGACACTCTATACTTGTATTAGACTAATTGTTTCCTCATACATTATTCTTTTAACTCCACGGTAACTTTTTCTACTTATTTTTATTTGTAACTTTAAATTAGTTGCAATTTAATCTGTTTGCAGTTTTGCTCCTCATACTTGTATTAGATTAGTTGCCACCTCATGAAATAATTTTGTTACTCCACTGTAACATTTTTCTTTTACTCTGCAACTTTCTCCACCTTCTTCTTCTTGCACTTTCAACTTAACTGTAATTTAACCCACTTGAAATTTTGCTTCTGATATTAACTGCCACCTCAAGCATTAATTTTGTAATTTCACTATATCCACTTGCATTTATCCACTTGCAATTATGTTCCTCATATT
>JAPMOQ010022913.1:1150501-1208657 GCA_026543055.1 Argiope trifasciata | reverse complement strand
TGACTTGCTCCTCCATGTAATTTTAATTTAATTTTCTCTTACTTTTTTGATTATTGTGTCTTAATGCATTAATTTTGTAACTCCGCTGTAACTTACTTCCATCTGCAATTTTTCTCACTTGCTCCTCCTTGCAATTTAATCAACTCGCAGTTGTGCTCCTCATATTTGCATTAGATCAATTATGCTGCTCTTGTTGTTATTAAATCAATTATATTTCTTCATTGTTAATTTATGCTCTTCATATAGTATTGTTAAATCATACTCTTCATTCTTGTATTATCAAATTAAAATTAAAATAATAATAGATGGGCCGAAAAGAAGTTTTTAAAAATATACGTAAAGTATTTTATTGTTGAAAACCACAAAAAATTTCTTCGCTCTAAAAAAATTCTACTTACAGCTGTTTTGTAATTATTGATTTTGTTTTGAACAGAACTATACTATAGCAATTTTGAAAATATGCACCATAATTTAGTCAAACATCAAGTTTGGGGGGTCTAAACTTTTTTAACTTTGAAGCTATAATTTCAGGAAAAAACTTCCACTTTAGTTCTAAGATTAAGATCAAAATTACTATTAAACTATATATAGATATTTAAGTACCGCCATGTGGGTAATGAAAGCTCAGAGAAAATTCAAAGTAAAAGTTTCAGAATTCTAATGCGGAAAAACAAGCTGTTATTTCAAATACACGATAAAAGCAATGGTATTTACATTCCCCAACTGATAACACAAAATAATGAATTTCTCTTATTGTAGTTATTCTTTTCAGAACCTTTTCCGACAATAATGGTTATTATTTTCAAACAGCTTTTTTATTCTTTATTTGATTAACTTTTCACTTTCCGATTTTCCGACATGCACATTTTTCGCATATCCCACCACACATTGTCATCGATCTTGTTACGATTATTGAAAAAAACTTAACCACTAGCTATTGTGAAAAACCTGGAAAACAAATTATACATGATTTTTAAAAGCACGCATTTCTACTTCGTACTTATGCGTTAGCACCTGCAGGTAAGTATACATCAAGAAATATGCACTTTTTTTATTCAATATTGGACCTTTTTTATTCGCTTTCCTATTGTGGAAACCTACAAACGCTGAAAAAGTGATAAAATTACCTACCGACAACGGATGTCAGCTTGTCAATGCGTATTATAATGATAATAGGCGTAGGTGCATATTGAAGTTGCGTGCGATTTTCGTGTCGAAAATGCACACATTTAACACAAACTGCGGTTACTACAATGGATTTACTTTGCCTCGATGTTTATTATGATTTTTTTCCTTTTTTTTATTTTGGCTTCGTGGTTGAGTTTTGCGTTTTTCTCACACTATGGGGAAAAGTAACACTTAGGCTAAATCTGGGCACACCTCCCATGTTTCGTGGGATTTGGGGTAAAGTTTTGGACAACGCGTGCAGATATATGCACGAATATCTAAAATGGGCGTTAAAAACACATCGAATTTTTTGGCTGGTTGTTTGAACGGATTGACGAGAACTTGTGATCAATTCATGTTACACCACACCACAGTAATTGTACGATGTAGTAATGAAAGTGGCTATTGTAGTTATAAAGGAATAATTTTGAAAAACAGCGTTTAAATAACTCACATTAAAAATACGATGCCTGAAGACAATTGTAACGTGTAGAACTTTTGCTTCGAAATTAGACTAAAAGCTTTTTAGAAAGGACAAATAAAAAAAAACGCAGCATTTGAAGTATTTGATACCACAAGAAGTTTGAATACATAAGCATTAAATGCGTGAAATGCAAATCGTATTTAAAATTAGACCCAACACGTTAAAATAATGGGCTAAAAGTTTGAAGTATCATAAACTTGAATAATGCTAAAATCAAACGCATTGCGAGCAAATACGATTACATTTATTTTAAATTGCACTAAACTAAGCGGATTTCTTCTTATGATAGAGGATAAATATAAAATAGTTAAGGGAATAAAAAGGTTCATTACTGTCTTGTTTCTGTTATCGATGCTTCTGGTTTTGATACGCCAATCAGAATCCTTGATTTTTCAAAAATAAGAGTTAGAGTAAAAAATGACGAAAGAAATATATAATTCTTATTTAACAAAATGTAGTAAAAATTCGTATGTTTTAAATGAAGCAAACTCGCATAACTGAACATCCTCATCAGTACAGAAAAACACTAAATGAAAGAAAAATACACTTTAAGCCCCGTTCCGACGACCCTTGTGCCAAAGATATAAATTAACATGATAATTACAAAACGAAGAAATATAAATAGGCAAATAGATTTAATGTCTATAGTACAGACATTTATCAAACTTTGTGTCAAATCTTACCAGGAATCGACCGTCTGAGGGTCTATATTTTCAGAAACATGCAATTTCGATGGCTCAAAAAAGCAGTGACTTTAATATATCACATTTGCAAAGCATAAATTAGTTATCAGTTATACTCAAATGCGCCTGTTTTAATGCTTCAAATTTTTGCAGACTTCAGAATCATTTTTTTTTCACATTGCCTCCTTTTTGTAAAAATCACCATCAAATACAATGTTACCAAGGCAGTGTGTTTGTGGCCTGAAAAACGAAGCATTTTGCGCGATTTTTTTATAATACAAAATTAAACACATATATCACAATCTGTTGAAAAACTGCCAACTTTTAAAAATTATTATATTAAAAAAAAGGGAAATAATATAAAAGGAAACCTTTTGCAAGTCAATGATGGAATATAAATACACGTATATTGCTTTGTTATAAAAATTAATTGAAACCAAAAGGAGGGATTTCTCCAAAACTTTCTCGAATAATTTCTTATAAAATTGTCTTCTCTTCTTTACCCTCATAAAATTATATATCTTGCGCAAACAAATGTTATTAGATATTGCCCAAGATTCCATTAAAAAAATTTCTGAGCTCCTCAATTGCCTTATATGTATTTCAGCCTTTTTTTTTTTTTTTTTAATTTTTCCCTCACATCAGAATTGTGTACTTTGTAGTGTCATAAGGAGTATCGATACTTTTGCATTATATGCATAATAGTGGAAAACAGAAGTTATTAAATTCCGACTACTGATATTACTGGCAATCAATTAATGGCATTTGATTAATGCATTAGTATTATAAAATCGAATATGTATTAATATATGAATATGTATATGTATAATTGAATATGTTGGAAGTCTTTTTTTTCGACCGATTGAAATCAATATTTGACATAGAACGAAATTTGTAGTCATAATCAAAATTTCAATGAATTAATTCGTTGTACTTTTGAATTATCGCGTTTACATAGCAAAAATACGGACCAATAGACAATAAACTCTTTGACTGGTTTGATTTCAAACTTTTACGGATCCATATTGAAAATATTTAACCACTGATACGACAATAATTCTAAACGCTCTACATTATAGATTACTGAATTTAAATGAATATACTTCAATGCTTTGTAACAGTGAATGCTAAGACTCAGTAGCCTGACTTAGATGAATAGATAGCTTGTAGGACTATTAGTCGTTAAAAGGCAGGTCAAATACTATCCGTTGTAGGGCAAGCTTCGGGAATTTCTGAAGGTCCCAGATTATGGAATCGATTTTTGGAAACTAGAAGTATTAATTAAGTAGGATAAGGCCATATGCCTGCGATTACACAAAATAAATATGTATATGTTATAGTCAGAGAGCTATTAGTACCATATAGTAGGGGAAGATGAGGAGGAAGGTCAGTAATTTACAACCTGTGGCTAAAGGTCAACCGTCTAGAAAAGGATGCCAGTTCAGAGAATTTGCCAGTAATATATGGATGAATTATGATAAATACAACAATAAATCTTGTCGATACTGTTTCATTCCGGCTATATTAATCAGCTGTACCCAAGATGAAGGTACCAGAGCTTAGACTCAAACTATTCGAAACTGACACTGAGATGTAGGTTTGTATAGGTAGAAACATATTGTTTGTGTTTAGGTAACACTGGTCTATCATGCTGTCTTTAATAAATGGGTACAGGAATGTCTCAGAAATGGGACGAATTCCGTTTCAGTGTATAACCTGACAATAGGGGGATTCTCATATAGGGAAAATCTGAACTTGGAATAATCTTGTGTTTGTGCATGAATGTGTCCGATTTATAGAGGTAGAGTGAGGGTCTGGGCCTGTGTTTGTATCAATGGCTTCATCAACCAGTCAGTATTAATGTACTCACTCATAATGGAAAATGGAACTCACTCAAAAATGGAGTGCCGAGATACAGCGATATAGGGATGGGATCCTCAGATCTGATATGGCCATTTACACTGCAACAAATCAGTGAGAATTCATTCTCTTGGATGATAGCGTCAGACCATGTTGCGGTCAGCTGGTGAGCAATTTTCTTTGAGCCAGGCCAACTTATCCGCAAATATGAACCCATATTTTGGATATTCTGAGGAGAAGGTTTACTAGTCTCTCATCACTTCCAAAAACAATAAAGCAGCTGCAAAGCTCTCTTCCACAGGAGTGGGTGAGAATACAACAATCCTTTATTGACAATCTCTTTGGATCGATGCTTCGTAGGTGTGTAAAATTGCTTTCGGCAACCATACCTCTTATTAAAACATTTCTATCCAAGATATTACTTTTTTGTTTGTTTGTATATTATGCACAACATCGTGAATTTTTTTATTAAAACCCTAAATACCATCAGTAAAATATAATTACTCCTTGTTCGTTGTTTCTTTCCTTTTTCACGTGCTTTACAACGTCTATGCATAATAAATTAGTCACAAAATTATTTCCTCGTCCGCAGTTTATGCCCAAAATCATAAAATCCCCGAACTGTTTTGAACAATGTATTACTTCTATGCAAATTATCTCAGCTACGATTCAATACAAATATTTTTTTAAAAATTGTATGGCAAGTGAATTATTATGCTTCGACGTTACTTACGTATAAAAAGATTCAAATCACTCTTAACTTTTTTGTATATTATACCGGATATTCACTTTTAGATACCCAAGCGTTACATCTCAGTTTACTTTCTGATTTAAATTTCAAAAAAGTTTCAAAATTGTATCCAATTCATGTATTTTTTAATCCCAGATATCATCAGAGGAAGAAGATCCAAGTAAGATATCTCTCCATACAATTATTCTATTTGATTGACAGCAATTGAACAAATTATTCTTAAAACGTTCGCGTCGCCAAATTCGATGTACACAATCCCCGTCTGAAAAGATAAGAAATCTCCTGATGTAAATACAGATAAAGTCATATACTACGCTGGGAAGATAGCACGGATTACTCTTGAATTAAGTAACGATTTGCATTGCAAGCATTTCGCTTGAAAAGTAATTTATAACAATAAGTGAGTAGCATAATTATGCAGATTTCCGGCATTAATTTGGAAAGAATTGTTTATGTACAGGAAAAAGTAATTTTCTCCATTAAAAATTCACTACTTTGTTATATATTTTCACAGCATGATGCAATTTATAATCTGTTCTGAGGAAATGTTTTTGTTTAATTGATATGCAGGAAAATTTTTCCGTCCGCTGGGAAGACAAACGCTATGAGAAGCTGATTTATAGCATATATGTATACATTTAAGCATATGTGGTGATGATGAGGATGATGTCGTGTCCATGGAAAGGGGTACAATAGTTTCGGAGGATAAAGAACCCGAACTGAGCAACCGAAAGCAGAAGTCTGATTTCTAGCTCAAATGATGAAACATACACACACACAGTCCCTTTTTACAGGGGGGAAGAGGGACGCATTCATACATCTCACACATGTAACACAGAACAAGGTATATATATATATGTATACACACACACAGAACATGTTCCTTCTAGTTTTCAAAACACATTTGAATTTTAAATTATAAATTTTTGTTCCATAACTATTTTTTCATTCTATTTTAAACAAAAATGTAAAAAATATAAGAGCGTCTTAAAAAAGAAATTAAAACACTCCTTATGCATTATAAAATATAAGATACGTCTTATGAATCATGAAAAGTCGGATAATAAAGCTGCCAAAACTAACAGATTTCAATAACCTAAATTTGGATTCTTCCATAAACCAAATTTCCAAATTTGGATCCCAAATAATGCTACAATATTCCAAACGAGGTATAACATGAGCGTAATATAAAATCGTTAGGGTAATTCTACTCTAAAATTCTCTAGTTTTACTCTTGAGAATTGCAAACCCACGATAGGTTCCGAAAACCAAAAAGTCACGTGTTATAAAAAAGTTATTCAAATCTAAATACTAACATGATAATACAATTTCCTTAATTTTGGATATATGAATAAAAGCTAAGGTAACTAACAATATTGTATTTGACAATGCTCAGGTATAGCTTTTTATCTTTGCGCCATTTAAAAAGAGAATTAATACCTCTCTGTAGAAGGATAGCATCATTATTAGAATGTATTAAAAGAAACTATTTGAAATATTCAGCAAATTTAAGTCACTCAGAATACCTAAAAACACTAGTAATGTCATTAATGAATAAAAAGTAAAGGTCCAAGATTAGAATCCTAAAGAACATCGGAAATACCCGGAAACTCATGAGAAGAAGTATAATCAAAATAAACACAGAGAATCCTATTACATAAATAATAATGCAAATAATCCGTTAAATTGATATAAAGCCTAAATATATGTAATTTATTTAAAAGAATTCCAAAATTGATAGAGTCAAAAGCATTTGAAAATACGAATACGGAAAAGCTGTAAACCATTTTTAAATGTAGAAGTAATCTTATTTACATAAATTAGTGGCTGTTGAACATTTAGGAATAAAACTCTCTTGAAACGAAGAAATTAGATGTTTAATATGCGTGAGAGGTCTCTATGAAATATACTTGCGAAAAACCTAAGTTAAAAGACAAAATACACTACCAGAAGCGGCCTTTTGATGTTATATACTCACACAAATGTACAAATATTCTTTCTGTTCTCAGATTTGGCCCAAAATATGAAGAAATTGAACGTAAAGATTATATGCCTAAATGCATTTAACTAGTTTATTGTTATTTCGAGCTCTCGTTTTACCTTCCATGCATAGGTTCAAACGATCTTAGCTGTAAAAAAAGGGGGATGAGAAGGGGATTGAAGTGGAAAAAAATGCTGCGGAACGTATTATGAAATATCAGTTGTAATTAATATATTTTTTGTCCATATAAATATGATAATCTAACTTGTAACTCCAAATTAAATATCTAAAAATTAATTTATAATGCTCTATATTCCAAGTTTGTCCCTAATCAAAATATTTAAACATGATAAACATAAATATATCCGTATATTATTACTTAATTTATAGGAATACCCCAAACAAATTACCTATTTTTCATTAGTTTAATTAGTACTGTTTGATACTGAATAAATTAATGATAGTTTCAATTTACTTCCTTGTTAGTTAAATACTACTCGTGGTTTCGGTCTTTGGGTCAATGGTCAACGCCTTATAATGCCATTCATTCATAACAGATCTTGCGGTTAGTTGATCTAAAACATTATGGAAATAAAAGTCCTTGACCTCATCATTTATTTAATAATCGTAACTTGTCTTCATCTTGTCTCATGGATTGCATTTATAGTTCAAAGTATTTCAATTAATTGGGTAAGAGTCAAGAGTATTATAAGAGTTGTATAGTCTATTTTGCATAGTGAATCTTAATCAAATATTTGCGTTATATGTCTTGTTATTTGACTAATTTATTCCATTAGCCATTGTGATTGGTACTCATTAACTCGCTGAGCTTCTATTTGAAGGTCATTTATTTTAGGATCAATCATTTTTGATTTGATTAATGATTTTAAGTTTCGGCAACTAAATTTAAATACATTTACCCCCAATCTTTATTGAATTTTGATTATAAATATATCTATTAAATTCTTTTTTTAAACAGGAATTAAATTAGATCTGTACTGATACAAAAAAAAGAAATAAGGATTATAACTTAAAGAATAACATTTTCATTCCTTTATCTTTCTGAACTACCTCTATTGACCAACTACAAAAATGAATTATCGCAATACTCTTGTTATTTTTTTAAAAACCTTCTTCTAAACAAACTTGTAAATATTTTGTTTTTACTAAAAATATATTTGACTTTATATATGATAGAAATTATAAAATCATGCTTGATCTCAAGTTTTTAAAAGCTGACAAATTTTACAGATCATATAATTATTTCGGAAAGCTCAGTAAATAATTTTACTCATAAATGTAAGCGAATGAAATAATTCAGAGAAGGATTTGCTAAATCAGAGATGCCTAAATTGTGGTTGTGACCAAATGAAGAATCGCTAGTCAGTTTTCAATGGGTGGTGACAAGATATTTAATGTATATGTATTTTTTCTGCAGTTTACAAAAATGTCAATAAAGCTAAAAATCTTTATCATAACAAGAGTATTATAACTATACTACAAATGAAGCACAATACGTAAACAAGTAATTTGTGTCAGTTTAGACCCTTTGTTAAATCGGGAACTCATTTTTGTTATTTGCTTAGGCTTTAATTTCAAGGCGATTTCTAACCATTCAGGCAAACATTTATTACATTTAGTCACAAATACATTTCCATCAATTGACAACTCTTTTTCATAAAAAATCGTTCATTGTTCGTCTCCAGAAATTTAATGAACCAACAATGAAATTACTATATGTTCGTTTTCTAAAAAGTGTGTTACAGTTTTTTTTTTAATGTAAGACTAATTGTATTAGACAAATGAAATTTATTGTGTTGTCTTTGCATCACATCTGTTAATTCTTTGTAATATCGTTTGTCAATATGAGCATTGTATGAATACGTGTATTTGAATAAAATAACCCAGAAATACAATGGGAACGAATTTCGGTACATGGCCTTTACATCAAAATTGCACATTTGTATCCATTTTAATTAAATTTTTTGACATTTTGTAAGCTTAACATGAAACGTAGCAATACATAAAACGGATGAGCTTTAAAAAATTTCGGACTTTTAAAGTTAAACCTTAATTTAAAGTATAAAATATTTTAAAACGCATGTAAGAATCCTACTTTAAACAAAAACCTACTCATTATGAAAAAAAGAAGTCAAATCTTATTCTCATCAACAAAGTCACAAAATACTGGGATGGAATTTGTGTGTCCTTTCAGCAATAAATCATACAGTTATAAAGTGCGCTTACTAATAAATTCAATAACAACATAATTTTTTTTTGAATTTTAAGATGGTATAAAAATTGTTTTTGAGCTGTAATATTTTCGGAATTTATCGAGGAAAAATATCAAAATTTAGTTTAATTTTTAATTAACAAAAATTTCAATAAAAGACATACATTTTTATGTACTGATAATCATTTTCTCCGAAATGTACTTTTTTACCGTCCAAGGTATATGTCTACATTTTGATAACTCTAACTTAAACAGTCCGGCCTTGACGAAGACAACAACACATATTCCCCTTTATTGTTAGAAGAGAAAGAAATTTTCAGTATATTTTTCTTTTATAAAATTCGTAATGTCTGTCTTTGTGATGTCCATGGTATTTTATACTATTGTGTCCAAATGTTTAATTAGACGAGCAAAGAAGGAACATACTTTAATTCTAAAACAGTTGAAATAATAACTAAAGTTACAACGAAAAACTATTTCGAATTCTGAATGATATTTCAATAATTATTTGAAATGCATTGATATCAAATCTTTTAAGCGGGAATAACAAAACGATTGAGTTGTTGACTCAAATTTATAAATAAATTATTAAGATATCTCAACAAAGGAAACCCCAATCAACTTTTCCCCCTTTCCTTTCTGAAACGTGACAGAGGACAATAAATGAAAACAGAACTGTCCTTCTATTTATTGTTCACGCCCTGTCTTTAAAGATTTCCACCATTTAAATGTTAAATGGGAATAAAGAAATAGGGGACGCAATAAAAGTTCCTTTTTTCTTTTTTTTTAAACCAATGTAATCAGAACATGCTCCTATAGAATCATGGAACCTGTAGCATCTTTTGAAGGATTTGATGGAAAGGGTCGGTCCTTAACACTATTCCTTTTTCACGTGACTAAACCCATGTTCCGTGCCACACTGCCGTTAATTTCATATAAAAAATGTTATTACTCTGTTGCACGACAGTCAGGAGGCCGAATACATGGGCGCTAATTCAATATGGGCAAGCCAGATTTTATGGGTTGTGCAATAACTGTCCGGAGGCTATTATATTTGATTCAATGAAAGATTGGCAAAATCAAAGTCTGGACTTCGGAATAATTCGAAATGGTTTGCAGAATTGATTTGTTTTCAACATTGCCCGTTTAGCTCCAGAATATGCTGGTAAGAGTCATAAATAAAATATTGATATAAATTGATTTTTGTTTACTTGTTTGCTACCATAAGGGGAATTTGCTATGAATAGTTTTTCAATAGTCGGCAATCAAATTATCGAGTTGCCTGTTGAATTAATCAGACAATTCCCAGTTTTGAATAAATTTACAATTCTTACTGACAAAATGGTAGGGTGTTCCTAAACATTTGTTCTGATTTCATAATGTTTTTGTTTATTGCTTTTTTAGCAATTACTTTGATTTTGTCTTTTTTTTAAAAAGTATATACGTTGAATTAATCATTGAAGTTGTTCAGGTAAAAGCAAATATAAATTTCTAGGTAAAAGTTGTTGCTGTCATTGTTTGAATAAAATTTTCATAATCAGCATTCGAATCTGGAATTGCCTGCTAAATTAATTAGACATTTCTTGTGGTAGTAGCCTTCTTAATTCAAAAGATTTTCAAAAACCAATGAATCCACTTCATAGTTTAAATGTGATGTTTAAAATGAACGATATTTCATTTGATGTAGACATTAGAATTGAAGAAATGGCAGAATATATTCTGGAAAGGAACACGAACACATTTTTTTTATATATATCCACAATCTGTAATGGACAAATTTGTGAAATCATAAGGTATTGGGAAATAACTTCTCGATATGCAAAAGATTTATTCCCGCTTATTGGGTTATATACCGTCTTCAATGGATGAGTGAAGTCAGAAACATTTAAATAAAATTAATTTTTATTTTATTAAATCTTTACCTCTTTGGATTAAATGGTCATCTCAAGTAATATAATATTTGAAGTAATTTAATCATTTTATAATGGATTACTTATATTTCACAGCCACAGTTATCAAAATCTCTTTGGAGGTAACAAAATTCAGTAGTTTTGATATTTTCATGCTTCATAGATTTATAGATTTTGAAAAAAAAGGGCAATAAATGCAATATTTTTTCTTCGACTATTTGATAGCAAATTATAATAAAATAAAGAAATATCACATTTGCAATATTTTGGAGTCTGCATTCTCACGCTTATTATAAGACTACAAAGACAGTTAATGTAATATTTTACTTCAAATATCTAAAAGCAGATGATAAGAAAATAATGAGAAACTATAATCACAGTATCTTACATAAATTATGTTCTGGGCTTCCATTTTCATACCATAATTAATATAAATCCAAGATCCCAAAATTATTTAAAAAGAAATTCTCTGTCTGTAAATAAATCGGTTCTTCTTTATATTTCAGCTCATAACTTCGTTTGTTGCTTAAGAATGCAATTCTGATACCAATGCTTTCGAGTTTGTTAAGCCTCTAGATTTCCAAGAAATATTATTCGTTCTCATATTACTAGAAATGACAATTTTGCGCATGTATCAGAAGGCATTTATTTCAACGAAATATTTGTTTACATTTATTTCAACGAAATATTTGTTTACATTTATTTCATCTTAATATTTGTTTACATTTATTTCATCAAAAATATGTTTACATTTAACAATACGGTGAACTCGTATTGTACGCTTATTAGGAAGTATTAAAAGCTGTAGGCAATTGGTACTGTAGCTAAAATATTTTAGAGCAGTTTTTGTGCACTGTAAAGGACCTAAGCATTAAATATTTGTGAATAAATGAAAATTTTTAAATTTTTGCTCTTAAAATTTGGCAATTCATTTTTTTAACAAATTTAGAGATTTTGCTGATTGTTGTTAAAACATCTATTTTTTTTATTTGTTATTATCATGTGAGCATATGATATTGTTTTCTTCAGAGGGTTTTAAATAATTGAACGCAATGAATAATCGAAGCTAGAAATCGCATAGACAATGAATAACGCATAAATGAGAATATTCATTAATATCTTTTAATCGGATATATTTTTTTACCTGCTTTTACCAGTATTGAATTATTATTACTTACGCTTCTTTGAAAGCAGATGCGTTTTTAAAAGATTGGCCTGCTCTTACCAGTATTGTACTACTGAATTTTTAGTTGACATTTTGAGATCAATAAAAGTAGATAATCTCAGTCATATTTACTGATATTATATAAAAGGTATTCAACATGCCACTTCTGTGTGCTTGTTTGTCCCTTGAATTAGCCATATCAGTATTCGATACATTATTTTGTAGTAAAATGAATACAGGTTTTTTGTTACCGGTCTATTCCCCCGTCACATTAGGTTAGATACTCAGGAATTTTTATGCAAGCATTAAAATATTCATTCTTTCTTAGGATGTAACGTATGCATGCAATTGTAACAATATTGTAACAATTATGCATGCTAATTGGATCATTAGAAATTCATTTAGGTATAATAATGATGAAGATATACATTCATCAATAATGCCACTCAAAAGAAGAGGAATTTCAGTTACAGTAGCAAATCAGTGTTTGACAGCAAATAGCAGCAAATTAATAAGAAAACCGCAACTGTATCTGGAAGAAAATATTGCGCTGGTGCTCAAGCCCAACATTTAAAACAAAGGGAAGCATTACATTTATCTCTTTTGTTTTAACCTTCATGAAAGAATTGATCCCCACTTGCCCTTGATGTATTGTTCGAGAAGGTGGTAAAGAAGGGTTCACAGAAACATGAAACCCTTCTTTTCCGCACGCAATTATGCTGTCCCGAAGTTTAGGATTATTGTTTTTCGGTACACAAGAGTTGTGGATGTGCCTTGTACATGACAGAGGAACACTGTTATGTTCTCATTGTTTTGGGGTAGTCCTAAAGCCAGAGGCGAGGCTGACGGTTGAGAAAAAGGTAAACTGCACGAAGGATTTTTGTTTGTAAAACAAGAGATGATTTAGACATTTTGCAAGATGAAGTTTCATTTCTTGGCGAACAACAAACAGTAAAGCTTTAAGAAACGGAGTAAGGAAGAACCTTAAAGTGTTGGCTCATCGGTCTCAACGGCAATTCACCCTCGTGCAGCGGAATTTATTGTTTCTTTAACGGAATATAGTGGATAAAAAATTAGAGTGAATTATATGATCTTTATGTTCCTATAAGAGAAAGCAATATACAGATAGAAGAGCAATTTCAGAAAGTCAAATTCTTGCAAATATTTCAATTTGATCACTTAACTGCTTATTCTATGAACTATGCATGCAACGAATAATTTTGTAAGGAAAATTGTAAGATGATACTAAGTTATCGACATACTTAAAATTTCAGACGAATATTTAGAGGAACGCATGAATATCTTAAATTTTCTATAAGGCCTTAAATTAAATTAAATGATAACATATTCCTAAAATTAGAAGATGTCACCGAAATAAGTATAAAGAAATACAGAATAGTTAAAAACTAATATCTAATTATGAGGTTTTACGTTAGTGTAGAAACGAATCGAAAAAAATTAATTTTGTGACTGATTATATTTTGTTGATTTTTTTTCAATTTCTCCTATTTTGGTTTTGTTGTTGTCATTTGCCTTGCTTTCCAATTTTTCTTTATCTAGCCATGGAGCTAGTATCTAGTAAGACGGTTTACCAGTTACCAGAAACTACTGACTGAAAGAAAACAAATCTATGCAGTCTAGTAAAAGTAAAAATGCCTCAATGCCCATTACAGAGAACCACTCATAATACAGAATTCAACAGAGTTTTCATTTCTTCAACATATTTTTTATTTATTTTTATTTTTAATTCTATATTATCTTAATTTAGACTTAATCAAAGTCATTCTAAAATTATTTTCTTATCCGATTCCAGGTTATCTACTTAATTAATTCAAGAAATGCTTTGTAAAATTCTTTAGTAAGCAACTCTCACGGGGAGAGTGATTAATAAAAGTTGCTGACCTAAACAAATAATTTTATAAAAAGATCCCCATGTTTCCACTGCTCTAAAAGTCACATGTGCAGAAATCCTCATAACAAACTTAATATTGATGAGCAATATTTTCCCTATCAAAATATACTCTATCTCTCTCTCTCTTTATATATATACTAGTCGCCTTTGGTGACCAGCTGGTTCGCCATGAGTAATGCGTTTTATAATTTTTAATTAAGTCACATATACATTAGCCTTGAAGCAATTCCGGGCATTGATTAGCCTGAAATTAAAAATGTTTTTTTCCGTGATGCTTCAATATTAAATGTGTTTTTTTTTAAAGAAAGCGAAAAAGGAAAAAAAAAATCTTGAATGAATGATATAGATGTTGCAAACTATTATAGAAACCTTGTCTTTGCATTTATTTTTTTAGAAACTATCACATTTTATAATGGAAAAAAAATTATTGAATTAACGATACAGATATTGCAAACGATTATAGAAATATGCCATTAAGTCGGGATTTCAATGCATGTCCTGTCTAAATTCAATCAGTTTTACCATAAATAAAGAAGATTTGTTGAATAAATGATTTAGATATTGCAAACGATCATTTATTTTTTTAGAAAATATCACATTTTATGTTTCTTTTATTTTATCCAGTCTCGAGCTAAAAGTATCATTTCTTTAGACTTGATTTACGATGATAGTTTTTTTTTTATTATTTGAACTTCCGTCATTGTTTTCTTTTATTTTATCCAGTCACGTGCTCAAAAAAACATGGTTAAAATATTTCTTTAAAAATTCGTTAAAAATATAGGCTTAAGCTATACATTAAAACTCTGATACCATCAGAAAGCTAATTTTTTAAATCTTTAAATTGATGTTAAAATCATGTTTGTGCGATAATATTTTCGGAAGTTATAGCGGAAAAGCGTCAAAATTTCGCTTAAATTTTAATTAATTCAAATTCTAATTAAAAATTCGAAAAAAGGGCTTCGAGGTGCACATTCCGAACCTCCAAAGTATACATGTACCAAATTTTGTAGCTGTAGGTCCAACCGTCTGACCTGTAGAGCGCCAACACACACACACATACATTGAGCTTTATTATAAGTATATATGTGTGTGTGTGTGTGTGCGTGTGCGTGTGTGTGTGTGTGTGTGTGTGTGTGTGTGTGTGTGTGTGTGTGTGTGTGTGTGTGTGTGTGTGTGTGTGTGTGTGTGTGTGTGTGTGTGTGTGTGTGTGTGTGTGTGTGTGTGTGTGTGTGTGTGTGTGTGTGTGTGTGTGTGTGTGTGTGTGTGTGTGTGTGTTGAAATAAGAAATAAATTATTACTCAAGGCAACTCAAAGTAATAAGGTTATCGCTATTCTCTTTTTAATGACAAATACTTTGTTTATAATTGTCGTTTCAATCTATATAGAAATATCTTAATTGCATCTTTAAAAATTCCAAAATTGGTATTTTAATTGAACTTCCTTTCGTAACATTGAATTTCTAATAATCGAAAATTTTCTAAAAATTTTAATTGTTTATACTTTTATTCATATGAGACTTTACGATCCCCAGAGAAAGATGTAAACGAGACTTAATTGTCTTTATTATCTCAAGAAATTAATAAATTATTGCTCACATTTTTTTCTTTTGTGTTTAATATTTGATTTGTTGAGCATATATATTACCTAACATCAGGAAGCAAATTTAAAAAAAATACTTTAAATAATGAAATGGGAGTTTATTATTTCCTTTTTTAAAATCTGTTTTATTTGTGCTTATTATTTATCATCTGTTACTTGCAATCTAAATTTTTTTTAAATAATATATAAAACATTTTTAGTTTTACAGTATAATTTATTATAACAGGTCATATTCCCTTTAGCTTTACTATGTGTACGATTGAATCGATTATGCATTTTTCTTCAACCATGGAAAGCATTTGTTGCATATCTACAATTTTTATGCAAAGATATCAATTTTATTTTATCTCTTTAGTTTGTTGATCTTTTACTCATACAATTTATGGAAGCATTCCTACACATTCACATACACAGGATATAAAAAGTCAGATTATAAGATAAGATGCCATTCATTATGTAATCCGCTGATAAATCAAATTTTATATATCTAGATTATCACTTCTGTGATATCGTGTTCACATAAACACGGATGGATAGCTTTTCCGCTGAGAGATTTCATTTGAAATTTTCATAGGAATCAACTATTTCAGCCTAAATCTATTTACTATTTTTTTCAGAAGCCTGCAACTGTCACTTTTTCGACCATTTTTTACCAATCAGAGAGGCGAGTCAGATGAGTAAGAAAGAGTTTCGAGTTCTTTATTCGATGTCTTTTTTCTTTCTTTTCTTTTCTTTTTTTCGCCCTTTTTTTGTTACAGATTTTCATTTTATTTTCGAATTGCATTATTTTGTTTTAATATGGTATTGTGCCGATGTGGTAATGGTGCCGGTTTCCTGGCATGGATAGAGCGTCTTCCTCGTGAGCCAGACGTTCCGGGCTCCAGTCCCAACTCGGGGACTGGACTTGTTCTTCTGTGATCTATCTATAAGGCACGTGAATATGTCCCCATGTAAAAAGCAGTTGTGCAAGCGAATGTGGTGCATGAATTAATTAACTCTTGGCCCTAGTAGGCTCTAGTAAAAAAACAATAGACTTACAAAAGACACTCACCCGACTTAAATCCTCACAAATAACTGTCAGCAGGCTTGTAAAGCGCCATAATTCGCAATATAACTGTTAAATGTTTCCGTACATAAAACTTGCAAAAAAAATAAGCACATCGTTTTCCATTTATCATCTCACCGTGATATAAGGAAAATCAAAACAGATTAGTGCATGTGCAAAACATGCTTTTTTTTTGTATGTGTTGATCTGAACACAGATAATACTTAAATATCGGCTCGTTTAAAATTATAAGCGAAATCTCATTGAAAATGCTGCTGAATCGACTAAAAGCCCACAAGTTTAAACATTGCGAGTGAAAGGATAAACTATTCATCAAGCACTTCATCTTAATACATCCCTGTGTTTCCCTTGTCCAAATCGGAGCATGTTGAGAAATTTCTATCAAAATTTCCTTGTATATGAGCTCTACGAAAATTATTTTCCCTCTCTTTTACACTAATCTGCTCTTGTGTTGCGCTGTGAGCTGGCGTGCTTTGTACGCGCCTCTTGTAAATAAATCCTGCACCCAGAAGAGAATAAAACAAATATAAAATTTCAAAGTGTCTTCTGCCTTAAACCCCAACTCTGCTTCGAAAGAGAATTATGTTTACATATATGGAGAGATATATATAGAGTCTCAAACCAATTTCAAGATCAAGGTAATATTTTTTAATCACTACAGCAACTTTTTTTTCGAATATTTTATATACTATAAAGTAATAAAAATATTTAAATTTAAAACAGTATTTTCTTTTTAAAAAATATTTCAGAAGTGATCACTGCTGCTGCCTATGGTCACTACTTAATGCCATGCCATAAAACATTAATAATTTAGCGGTGGGATTGTAATGTGTAAAAGGCACGAAGAATTTCACTTTAATTTTATAAATAGAAAAAAAAGCAAATTGTCCTTCAAAACATCTTTATATGAGACTAAAAAGCACAAAAATTGATTTGTTAAATGGATACAGTGACATTTATATAGATAAAAAAGAGAAGAAATTGCATTTAGATATCAAACAGCATATGATGCATGGATGGTGATTTTTATTTTGAAGAAGTTCAACGAAAATAAAAGATTAGTTACAAAAAATAACCAATGATTACAATACCACAACGAAAGATACAAGATGAAACGCCGAACATATTTACTTCTATGTTCAATGTGTATATGGTATTTGAAGTGATGCGTTACATTTGCTCAAGATAAGCGACACACGAGAAGCGTTCGAAACTAATAAATAATATTTGAAAACAGTTTATCAGATTGTTTTTAAGCACCTGGAACGCGTTTCCAAAGCAAAGACATGAAAACATGAATAGCTGAGGGAAAAAAATCCATTAAGGTCATGAAACTCAAAATATACCTTTGTCTTTGAATATCTTAATATAAATAAGGGTCATAGCGCCTATGTATAAATGCATATTCATGGTTCCACATCTTCTTAATAATCAGGCCAAATTTACCAAACATTGCATATTGATCATTTCAGGCAATAGAAAAAATAAGTCAAATTTTTAAAAAATTCAATTAATTAGCCATTTATTAATTAAAAATTAATCAAATTTTGCTATTTTTATGCAGACATTTTAAACCAAATAATCCCATTAGAAATATTTTTTATTGTTTTAAAATTCAAAATATCTTCCTTTAAATTATATCAATTTCATTTATGCTAAACTTTCTATTTTTTATAACAATTTTTAATAAACGATTGCTTCTAAGCAAATGATTTTGTAGTAGGGAAATTTATTTTACATTGTTGCTAAGTAGCTGGGGAAATTTTGGCAATTATTTATCAATTTTAAGGTAATTGAAGAGCTGCTGTCAGAACACTTTTAGTAGAATTTATCCCTTTGAAAGGCCATTTTTTTCCTACTAAAATATTTTTATATATACTAAAATATTTTTAGTATTGTGATTGGATTAAGAAAAATGATTTATTTGGCTTATTAGATAAATTTAATTAATTAATTGATTAAGTTAATTAATAATTGATTAACAAATTGAATAACACAGGCTATTCTGTGTAATGTAAGGAACTGAAGCATATAAGTTTCTGTCTTGCCGAAAAAAAATGTCAGAATTTATACAAACTTACGTAATTTTATACATAGATTGATGCATCTGGGAGGAAGCAAACTTCCCATGGCTCTAGTAAGGGTTAATACATTACAGCATAGTTTTGGAAAAATTCAGTTTTAAAAATTAACAGTTGATAATTTATATCAGGGGCATTCATTAAATTATAAATATTAATTATTGAAGATACGAGAACGAATATAGTCAACTTTCCAAAGAGCATCAATTAATTAAATATTCGATTAATTAAAAATTTAAGGAAATCTTGCTCCTTTTAATACAAGAACTTCGAATCAAATAACCTCACTAGAAATATCTTTATAATATTTTAAAAATCTAAATTTCATCTTTTCAATTATACCAATTTTACTCATGTAAAAACTTTCTATTTTTATCAATTTTTCTATGTTTAATGAATAATTACATCGATGCAAACAATTTTAAAATAAGATAATTTAGTAATACTCGGTTGCTAAGCAACAGTGAAATTTTAGCAGTTAGTTTAGTTACTATGAAAGATGTTGAAAACTGGTGTCAGAATACACAAACAGAAAATCACCAAAAGAAAATTTTAAGTATAAACAATTAAAAATTTATATCAAGAACAACTATTGCTTTGTTTGGGACTTTATTTGCACACATTTTACTAATAAGAAATTAACCCTTTTAATTCACTATCTAAAAACATTGATTAAAACTTTTCTAATTCATCTTTATCTGCGAACATAATTTGAAATTCTTAAATAAAAAAATAATAATTTATGAAGAAGATTAGCCGTCGATAGTTTTTAAAAAATCGTCAGTTTCAATTAATATTTTCATTTTAATTAAAAAGAGGTTCAGACGATGAAAGGATTTTGTATATTATATTTCATACAAAAGTAGTGTTAGTATTTAAAAATGAGACATGAAAGACTTTTAATCTAAAGTAGGGTCGAGTCTATCAGTGTATAATAAAATACTGACTGCACAGAAAATTGGTGGTAGATATAAACCACACATACAAGAACTAAAAGGGTGATTCGATAAAACATAAATCATCATGAAAATCCTTTTGATTAATTTTTATCTTCAGTAAAGTATCTATGCAAGAGTTTACATTAATTATGACTTAACAGACGGTAAGTTTCTGTAATTAATCATTTCGTTGATTTGGTTTTCACTTTCTCATATAAGAATTATCCAAAAACAAAGTTCAGTAATCGTTGAATCTAGAAATTTTGAAAAAATTTCACTTTTCAGAATTCTCTGAGACCAAAAAAATTTCTTTTGGAATTATGCCTTTCTGCCTATTACTGTCTGACTTAGAACACGATAACCTAAAAAGATTGTGAGCAAAACGTATAAAAATATTTAGTGGTCATTGCTAATTTACATAATTCTACCAAATTTATATAATTCTCAAACAAAACCCATTCAGAGAAAGCTTATGTATCTGCTTATCAACTCAAGTGAAAACGGTGACTACAAACTTCTCAATAGAATCCTTGCAGCTTAGCACGTATGGGTTCAAAACTGCTAGGATTCTGTCGTGAATTTTTGGAACACTCACCTAACAAACTAAACATGCCACACTCAACTTATTATCTGTTTGAACTAATGTAGAATTTCACTAGCGATCAAAAGTTTGATTATGACGAATTATCTTATACAGGCTGTTGGCTCCGATGACACCGGAGTTCTGAAACTGATCCACTCTGGGACAACCTGAATGGCAATAATGCCTAAAAAAATGAATTGGTAATATTCCCATTTCCATTTCACATTGTCATGCATCATAATTTTATTATTAAATAGAAAATTATGTGGGTAGCTCAATGATACTTTTTCATGCACTATAGAGAACTTATTGTAAAACTGCTTGTCAAAAATATTTTTTCCCTGTTAGAGGAAAATGAATATAGCAATGTGTCCTAAAAAGAATTAAAGCGCAAACACATATATTTTAAACCGGAAGTATGTTTCCTAAACAAAGAACAAATATTAAATAAAGTTGTTTTATGCTTTTAAGTATTTAATAATCAATTAAAATTTATTCAATCTTAGTTTTCTCCTAACTCAATTTTTGAAGCACTGAACACTTTTGATTCCCCCCCCCCTGAAAATCCAGACGAAACAAATCAAGTGCAGTAATGCGTTTCAACCCCCTCCCCTAAACCCATCCCCGAGTAACGAACATTAGTAGATCTCCTTTTTAATTTTTGGATTTTGGCAAGGATGAGCAACGTTTTTTAAAGGGTTTTTTGTTTGTTTGTTTTTAAACTCAAATCAGTAAGGTTAAATTTCATTTTCATTTTAAAAATTTAATTTTATTTCAGTTTTTTTTAATTCATCAAAAACTATTTTTATTAAAATTGAAACTAATTTTATTTTATTAGTGATTTTTATTAATTACTGATATTTTCAAATGTCAGAAAAATGAACAAAAAAAAAAAAAGAGAAATAATAATTAAATTTAAAATTCTTAATTCTCTTTTTATTTTCTCTGTTAAGTTATTTTTGTCGATGATTACAGTTTTCAATGATTCAGAATATTTATTATTTAAGTTTTACTGATTCGCATGCTATCAATTCCCTTTTGAGGGGTGGAGGGGGATAACGGAAATAAAACATTTAGAATTCTGAATTATCTTTTCTTCCAAATCTTATTTAAATTACATATTTCAATAGATTGTTAGGTATTTCAATTTGTAATATCAAATATTGTTAGCTATTAGAATTATTCATAACGTTTGAAATATATTTTTATTATATATTGTGCTGACTAACATCGTTTGCCAGTGCCACACAAATAGCGCTGGACTTTTATTAAAATCTTAATATTTTCATGTGAAGGAACTGAAAAAAGAGAAATGGTACAATTTAAAATCCTAGACATTTTTTTTTTCAAAAAATTATCATTTTACATGCATATACTAAAAATCATAATACTTACACCAGAATATGATTGGGTGTGAATTTAACGAATGTTTCTAGGATGAACGAATGCATGATATCGTCAGTTAAAAAGTATGCATAATAGTTTAAATTTTGTTATCCTATTAAAAAATAAATATACAACCCCCCCCCAAAAAAAATTGAAAAAAGAAAAAAAACACGTGAGAGGAAATATAACTTATATAGAAATTATAGAATAGTATGAATATTAAAAATAATATATAACTGGGACATTGCTTGGATCTATACCTTCCTACCTTTTTGCAGAATATTTTTTGCTATATGAAATTAGGAATTATTTTTCAAAATACTAATTTTTTGTTGCATCAATATTTTTACGAAAATAGAAAATAAACTATATCCTGTACTACATATACGAATAAATAAGTATAAAATTTTCCTATAAAAGGACCAGTCCTTTGAAAATAATAAATAAAACTTGTCTAAAAAGCTGGGGAAAATGTAAAAAATAAAGTAAATGAACTCATTTTAGGAACTAAACAAATGAAAAGCAAAAGTCTATATATAACGAAAGTAGAACTAAAATCCAGAACTTCTACAATAGCCATTAATGGAAACAAAATACAAAATCATTTTCCAGCACAATACCGCTCACTTTTTTTAATTATTTTGATTTTATAAATTGCATTGTGTTCATTTTTATAACTTATTTGTTTGTAGCATCAATATTACTAAAAGTAAATATAACTTTTTTCAACAAGTCTATTTATTCATTGGAAGATGGCTCATAAGTTATAACATATTGATAAATGCTTAAAAATAAAAAAATTTAATGATACAAAATTTAATTTAGATTTACATTTTAAAAGAAATTCTCGAAATATTAAATTTTAATATCATACATGCATATTTTCCAGAAAAAAATTTTACTTACCGCAAAATTTTTTAATAAAATAAACCATTAGTTTGATTTTATAAATTAAGGATATTAGTTGAAAAAGATTAAACAAAATTGCTGTTTAAATTAAAAATAATACCAGACAATTCAAAGCGCCGTTCGAAAAATACGGAAGTACGGACTTCAACAGTAGGTAAGAACTCTTCAAAATCTCTGTTGATAATGATTAAGAAAAAAGCTTCCAATCCTTACCGCTGGATGGCGTTAGTAGTCGGGACTTAAGTGTCAAGTTATAGCACTTCCGGCGAGTTGCGGTTGGCTTAGGTGCGTAGTAACGTCACTCAAAGAGGCGGGACTTGCGTTATATCCCACCCCTTTCGGCGACAGTTGTGTCGGCTTTGGTGTTCGGAACTTTACGCATGTTGTGCTTTCTTTTTGTGCGTCTTTCGGCGTACTTTTTTCTGTAATATTTTCTTTGCCCTTCCCCCACGGAGTCCATTCTCAAAGCTCACTTTCTTGTTCGAAGAAATACAAGAGTTGTTTGTCCCTTTTTTATTCGAGAGATAAAAATTATTTTTGTATTATCCCGCATCCTTATTTTTTCTTCCTTACAAGCGCTGAATGTGACAGAGTTGGAATCGCACAGGGTTGCTGGTCATTTCCAAAGGCCGGTGCGTTATTGGCGCTTTATTTATCGCATTCGGCGCCAAATTTGCAAAGCGTAAGTTTAATGACTTTGCGAGCGCGCTGGTTTCATAGGATGCGTTTCTGCAGACCGCCTACATTTTACTTTTGTTTTACCGCGATGTCATAACGCATGAAGTATGGACAGTTGTTTAAGTTGCCGTTGCGGCCTTGTTGAGTGAATCTCATCCTGTTTGTTGCTCTCCGAACTTAGGATTATAATGCTTTTGTGTTCACTAAAGACCGTTTTCCAACTTGCTCAACGCATGATTTACAAATTTCCTGAGCAAGTAAGTGAACCATTAACAAAAATTATTTAATTCTAATGTTACTTTATATTTTAATTCTAATCAAAAAGTCGTATCATAATTTTGAATAATGATATATCGCAATTTTGAGAAGATTATCCTTTTCAATAATTTCAACTTTTGGGGATTTTGTTTTTAATATGATTTTCTTTGGAAAATTTATGAATTTCGAATCTTCTGTGCTTTTCAATTGAATTTATGTATTCAAAACCAAGCAATTTTTTAAATCCATAGTTCGATCAATTTTAGCTGGTTTAAAATTTTAAGTCTAGCAGAATTTAAAATTGAAAAGGTTGTAAAAATAATTATTTTTGTTAAGAAAGGAAATAGCCATTTCAAATTCTAGAAAAAGGCTCTATTTTTTGCACGTTTTTTTTATTTTATTTGATACAGTATGAATTAAATTTTGTTTAATTTCTTCAATTTTTAAAATTTTTATTAAATATCTTACCAAATACAATCATTCTGAATATTATAAAGTTTAAATCTATCAAAAGTAATAATTTTGTTATCTAAATGTATATTGAAAATAAAACGACGTATCAAATTTTTCAGAATGGAATTGATATTGATTTTAAATCAAATGATCGGAAATGAAAGAAACATTTAAATAATTCGTTTTGTTTATGCTTCATTTTATTCTGTATTGTGAAAGATTATCGATTGCTTATATGAACGAGCATAATTTTAGCAGAAAATTGATTTAGTATTGAATTTTAATTGGAATTGTAAACATGATAATTTTATTCTTGAGCATATATATATAGTTCTGAGAATGAGAGAAAAATTTTGATCTAGTTATATACAGTATAAAATATATTATGATAGATCAATTAACACACGAGAAGATGCCTAATAATATTTTTTATCACATTTATTTATTCATTCTTCATTAATAATAAGAAATTTTTATCATATAATGAAGAAATGAAATATCTGAAGGAATAATATATTTGATGGGATATTAGTAAATAACTAATAAAAATTAAGAATGATTATTTTATTCCTTTAAAAGAAATATGTAGTTTTTTTAATTGTCTTTTCAATTAATTTTGACAAACCACATTAAACTAAATCTTGAATTAATTAAAAAATTATTTACTTATATGTGAAATTTATCTTTTGAATTTTTTCTTTTAACTTTGATATCATAATACGATTTGTATTGTTTTCGATTTTCAGTCCTTATCTTTCTTGTTCTTGTTATGTAAGAAAAAAAAAATTCGTTAATATCAAATTCATAAAAAAATAATTTAAATAAATTTTACAGCAATAAATTTATTTTCATTTTAAAATTATTCATATATTAATATAATAAACAGAGTATTTTTCCCAGATATAAAATATTATTAAGTAAACTTTAAACAAAAGTCTTCCTATTTATTAAATATTATCTCAGAATAAAGCTAACGTTAATATTCATTTTTAAAAAAATTAATACATTTTCATTTTGTTTCCTTTTTTAACATTATTGACTTATTTGTGATAATTATAAATATAATAACTACTGTTTTTAAACTGATTTATGAAAATTACTCCTAGTTTAGTTTATCCGAAATGCCAAATAAAATAAACAAATTTCGATATTAAAACACCTATTTCGTCAATTTTTGGTCTTAGATAATGTTTCATATAAAAAATGCTGATAACTTCCCCAGATTCGATAACTTAAAATAATTTTGTATGGAGAAAGAAATTCATTTTTCTCATTTTATTCATAGAGTTGAGATAATACTCTCATATTAACAATTAAAATTATTTACACGGAAAATTTTATATATATATATATATTTATTCTCAAATGTTAAGTTATTACTTAATACTTTTAATCCTCAATTTCAAAAGAACTATTCCGATCATATTATTGTACTTTATACCTCATATACACATCACTCATTATCTTCCTCTTATAGTTGCATTAAGAAATCAAATTCAGGAGGAGAAAAAGAAAGATAAATAAAATCATAAGAAATTGCAAAACCAAAGAATATATAAAAGTAAAGCACATTTCAGTAATGCAATATTTCGTATTTATGTTATAACTGAGAGACAAGTCGTTCAAAGAAAAACGGTTTTAGCTCTTGTTTCCTTTTTTTTTTTTTTTCATTGGAAATCACAAGACCTATTAATTACAATAATACGAATTAGAGTATTCAATCTAGATGAAAGAAAAAAGTGAGGTAGAATTTTAATTTTATTTTCGTTTTATGTATTAAAGTTTAAGGGTGCTGAAAAATTTAATACTGATATCACTTTTAATAAACTAAATCCGAAAATTTTTAGTTTTTGTTGAACATATTTCTCAATAAAAACTTGTGAATCCGTTTGAGGTAAGGGGAAGGGAGAGCAACTGCAACACCCTTTTATCCAAAAACTCAGTTTGCGAGTTATGATTCAATTAAGAATGGTTATTCTGAATGACTCCCCCCCTCCCTAAACTCCTAATCTTTACAAAATTTAGAAAACGTTTCCAATTTTTTTAAGTGCAACTATGGCACGACCCAGGACTGAATAATGAGATATTACAATTCAGTTTAAAATGTTTTCTAGTAAGCACACTTTTTGAAGAGGGAAAAAATTTCCAATCTCTTTTTCTTTAAGAGAATTTTGATTAGACCCCAGCAGAGGGAAAACAAAACATTGCTATTAAACTCAAAAGATTTTTAATCACAAATTTCTCAACCCAAAACTTTTTTTTTTAAGTGGACAAAAAATAAGTTTAATAAAAATTTGCAAACATGGCAGGCTTTTATTTTTTTATTCATTTATTTATTAGAAATTAAGCATTATAATTGACTTAAGGCAATTGTAGGAAATGAGGCATTATAATAGACGTCAAATAATAACTTTTACTTGCTCAACCCCTTCTGAAATAGAAAATATTTACCGACCTCTTTTTTTTATTTTTTTTTTCTTAGAAGAACATTTTTAACCCGACCCTAAAAGTGAAAAATGAGACAATTACTCAGTTTTTAAAAATTTTTAATTAAACCATCTTTTTCACTATCCTGAATTTTGAGAGAATTGAAGAAATCAAAGGGTCATCAAAGAATTTCAGTCATTTTAACAATGAACCCCAGTCAGAATTCTGACAAACAACTTTACATGCTGCCAGTACCATTAATGTTAATATTTAATCCCACACTTACAATCCATAAAAAAAGAAGAAAGGAAAAAAGAAGAAGAAGAAAAACTCTATTGTATACATTTTCCTTAATTAAAGCATAATTTCAACTTTAGTCACTATTTAAAAGTCCTTTTATACTGACGTTCGAAAAACACATGCAAATTGTGCTTACATATTATAGTCTAAAAGTTATTCGAAATGTGTGCGAGCGAGAGAGTGTGTGTAGTGCGTAAGCGTGTGAATGTTCGTGCGAGTGTGTGTGCGTGGTACAGTAAAATATTCTACAATAACTTTTTTAAAAATAATATCCTTGAAAATTTGATAATTCTGACTAAATCACATTTTGACTTAGCCCTGACTTTAAATCTCATGATTTCCTATTGAAGTATCCTAAAAGACTAAAGTGTCCTATTTCCTATTACATATTCATCGTGAATTCCTACAGGATGAAGAAAAAAATGGATTTATGAAGATTGTGTTGATTTGAGGAAAGAGCACTTATATTTTCTTCTTATTTGCATACAGCAAAATAGTCGAAAAACACAAGGGAAGATTTTTCTGAACATTCTATTGATTCTAAATGAAATTACTTATGAAGCATCATTTTAATTTGAATAGAGATTGTTGCACTGACAATGACAGTTAGAATTTACTTTAAGAAAGTAGAATTACCTTTTAAAAAAATACACAGTAGCATTATCAATTATTATTAGAAAAGCTGATTACCTTTTTAAATATTTGTTAAATTCTTAGACAGTGATATGGAGTGGCAAATTCTTACAAACATTTTAGTTGATGTAAAAATCCAGAAAAGCATCAAAAAGATGGTAGGCCCCCTAAAATTGTAAAGTAACAAGAAACAAGTGATCCCCACCTTACTTGAGCATTTCAGGTAATTTCATTGTGACAGTAGTAAACATGAAATTGAAGTTTAGGTTCTAAGGCCTGCGATTGAAACAGCCGTACTAATTGCCACAACTATATCCCCTTTCATTGGAAATAAGGTCTCTTATTGGAATGGAGGACCTCGACCCCAAAACATTCCGATATCTATTAAACAAATGAGAATCTGCTTATTTATTCGGAAGTTTTTTAACCATGTACTTCTAAAGTCTCTAGGTAGGAAGCTTGGCATCAATATGTGCCCTCAGTATAGCGCATAACATCAGTAAATATCGTCTGGGATTAATACTTTATGAATGCATTCATAATATTATATATTATAAATGGAAATGGATGAAATATTATTTAAATGTCATGATAATCATAAAAAGTGCCTGCAAATACTAATGTTTTCCTAACACCTTTTAACCGCATCTGTATTTCCTGTTCCTCTATGCTTTTTAAAATTTCCGTTTCGTTACGTGATAGCGAAAGTGCAAGCCTGATATAAAAATTACATTTCGGGGATGACTGAGAAAGCACAAACCTGAGATTAGTCTGCTCTCTATAAAGAATAATATAGAATTTTGCATCTTTCTCAATACGCAAAAAAAAGGAGGGAATGCATTTATTATCCGAATTTAATTTTTTTTTACTGTTATTCATTATTAGTACAAAGCAAATTTGTATATGGTCGTATACATTTCCGTATTAATTAATATTAAAATATACTTAAAAACATTTTATAAACTACTACATTTACCGTTGTATCGAAGTAACTATGGACTTGCATATACCCAGGAAAGGTTTTTAATTGAACAAAAATATTTACTATTTAAAATTCCAAAATTACCGATTCCTTTCACCACTAATTGCCTTTTATTAAACTTGATGCATATTACTTTTTATTACGAAGTTTTACTTCAGTTTCACTATATTTGGAATTATAATTAAACAACTATTGACGATGCAAACTAAATAAAATTTTAAAACAAATTTTAAACCTTATTACCCAATGTTATAGAATTTAAGAATAATTATGAAAATTTCACGATACTTATCATGAGGGGGGGGGGGAAGTTTATTTGAAATACATTAGATTCTTGCAAACGGATAAATAAGTTAAATTTTAAGTTGCAGCAGGAATTTCCACCTTTCAGCATAAAGCAACAAAAATATACACCAATTTCCCTCAAGAGTTGGCCAAGAAACGCATATACTTTTAACAGCATTAATGTTAATCGTTTCATACCATTTAATATTAGAAGATGTGTAATTGATGTGTTATATTTATAGTGAAATATGCTTGTTCAAAGAAAATATTTCACATATATCATTTAATGATTTAGCTAAAATTAAGGTACATGTGTAATTATATGAGATACCATTTAATTATTAAAAATATTTTTTTCATATGTGAATTTGTGAACTACTGCATATTAATAGTAGATATAAATCTATCATATTGTTAATTTGTAATATTGCTACTTTGCGCAGTTAATTTCAAGGTTGACAGGACATCGAATGCTCTAAAACAAACTTTAGAACTCGATTCTGTTGAAGATATAGTTGAAATTAGTTTTGGGATTCACAACGGAATTTATTTCAATAAGTTTTTTTTTTTCTTCTAAGTAATAAGTTGTAATAGGTTGATAGACCGATTTGTGACTTCATAAATAGATATAGAAATTAACTATGTAAGAACTATAGAATTTTAATTGTAATTCAAAAATTTTTTCTTCAAAGTTATAATTGTTTCAGTATCTTTGAACTTTAATTCCTGCCCTCCATTTATTTTACATGCCAGAAATTAGATGCGATAAAATTTCTATTCTCAAGTTTTGATTTGCAAAACAAAAATATAAATATATTAATAACTTTAATAATTATATTAAATTTAAAGCGCTGCATGAAAGGCGACATTTTCCTTCAACTGTTAAAAAAAGGGGCAAAAATCCAAAGATTCTTTAAATAGTTTAAAGCTTATATATAATACAAAAAGAAGAAAGTAGTACTATTTTAATTTAATTAACAAAATAAAAAAACTGTATGATTCCTTGTTTATTAATTTCCATTTTATATTCATATTTCACTTAATTAATTTATATTTTATGTTTTAAATGTATATATCCTATTTTAATGCTAAAGTGTCTGTACAAAAAAAACAAAACAAACAAAAAAAAAAAAAAACACACACATTTTGCTTTATTTTATAAAAGTTTAAAAATGTCAGCCATTTGATTGAAAACGATGAAAACTTTTATCAACAAATTTAATAACACCTTAAAGTAATTTATCTTTATATAAAATAAGTATTATTAAATATGAAAAAAGAAAATTTCGATTAAAAATGACACAGAAAATAAAATAACTATTTTATTTTTTAATAACTTAAGCATGAAATATTTTTGTAAAATGTTGTTTAAAAATCTTTTTTTCCCTAATAATAAACACTAGCGCTCTACTCGAAAAAGAAAAAAAAAAATTAATATTATTACATTCAATTTTTTTGAAAAATAATTAATATTTCGCAAATAATTTTTTGAAAAACAATTTCAAATATTCTTTGTGAAAAAAGCTGGAATCGGTTCATCAATTTAAACATTTTTATTTACAGCAATATAAATTGTTTGTATAAAGCATTTATTTATTTCATTATTTTTATAATAAAATAAGTTTCAATTTTAAAATGATTATTCTGTATTTATATGTATTCTTATCTAATTTCTTTATTAATTGTTTATTTTAAAAATAAATAGTTGTTATATAAATAAATAATATCTGCATCTTATATTTTTTTAATTTGAAAATGTATTTTTTTAAAACTTATATTAATAAATAATAATTTTTTCTTTTATTTTTCAGGAATGTTTCGGCCAACACAAAAAGTCTCATTTTTGACACCATTAACCAAAAGTACTGAATTGCTTCTTGAAAAACTGTTTGTGAATCAAGTGATGTTTAGTTTGTGAGCTGGAAGAGATAACTACTTTGATAATCTATTTCTTCAAAACCATCCATAAAGATCTCGAGTCTATCGCAGAATCAGTCATTTCATTTTTTTAAAGCATTAGCATTTTAAGCCTTTCTTTGAGCATTTATTTGTAAATTTTGAATGACTGACCACTTCTTTTCTATTGAAATTTTTTAGTAAAAGATGAACATCAAGCAATGAACATCTTATGAGAAATTTCGAAGAAAGAGCATCCAATCAGATTGGGTGATTTGCTTTAAGTTGAACGGAATATTTCAACTAGATATTCTGACCAAAAAAAAAACTGGAAAAAACAATAATAATTTAATAACAAACTGAATGGCATAATATGCCAATTTTTTTCTAATCACGAAAAAAAAACTATTAGAGAAAAAAAGTAAGACTCTGTATGTACGAAAAAAACTATAATAAATAAATAAAATAAAATAAAACGAAACCTGATTTTCTATTAGATTAAATAAATATAAGAGATTAAAAATAAAATATTCACTTAATAGAGCAAAAGAAAATGATTTCTGCGGAAGATAAAAAATAAGAGAATTAAAGAACAAGAAAAGACAGAGAGAGAGAGAGATAAAAAAAAAGAAGAAAAAGTGAGCCCACAGTGCACAGAAGTAACTATCAGCATACTTTGGTATTAAATTCCTCTAAAGTGATTCCAGGTATTAAGCGATCGAGTGGAGAGGTAATATTTAGAATACCCATCAATAGTCTGAAAGATAGAGAGGGAGAGAGAGAGAAGTGGATGAAAAGAGAGAGAAGAATCCAGCATCCATTGGTGTGGTGAAGAGGCGCCTGCCGCTTCCAAAAAGCGTCCAGTTTTCCCCCCGCGCCGAAGATCGCGCCGAAACCCACCGTGATTGGCCCGCCTCGCCCAAATAGCCAATCAAGAGCGGCACTGTCCCTGGAGTGCCAAAGTCCACAGCGACGCTGCGCCACTTTCACACGCCGATCGTGCCAAACCCGTCGGCTCTTCCCCTGACTCTTCTTTCTTCACCTTCTCCCCCGACGGAGTGTCCGCTGCATACGACAACTCTGACCCATGCGATTCGAATCCGCCGATTTCGGACCGGGGATGGCTTATCATCCGTTCTTGCTGCCCCCGGCCAGGCATTCGCACCAGACGGACTTTAGTATGAACTCAATTCTCACCCAGCCGCATTACCTGGCCCTCCAGAGCTTCAATCCGGCCCTCGCTGCTGCTGCGGCGGCCGCCTGCTATCCGCCACCGGCGGCCCTCTTTCCGAAGCCGCCCGTGCCGCAGCATCATTTGACGGCGGAAGAAGTGCTGGCGGCGCCCCACCTCAGGCCGCTCAGGACTCTCGAGCCTGAAGACGATGGGGTGCAAGATGACCCCAAAGTGACCCTCGAGGCCAAGGACCTGTGGGATAAGTTCCACGCGCTAGGCACCGAGATGGTGATCACCAAGTCAGGAAGGTAGGTCGCTTTTCGCATCTATGCCTTTTGGGGGTGTGGGGTTGCAAGAAGCATAAATAAACAAACACAGAATAAAACAAGACCCACATAATTTTAATCCTCCCCATTCCAACATCAAATAGCCAATTTTTATGGTATATAATAAAATCCAAACAATAATAAATTGAAAAGACACACAAGTATGTTCAAATACATTCGTAGATCAAATTGATCTCTTCTTCTCTAATGTGTTCACTATCTTATAGGACTGAAATACTAGTCAATGTAGGATATGTTATCTAAATATGAAGTTAAATACATTCGTATGCCAGCGGTTAATCTCTTAACATAGCTAAGAAGTGCACATTTCAAATATGAATTCATTTCTATAACGGTATATGGGAATTTTATCTCTTGATTCTATATGTTTTGATTACTTAAAACTATTTCGGTTAATCACCTCATAAAACTGACCAAATATCAATTCATTTCAATAACCAGTAGCTGGGATTTAATTTATTTCTATAACAACAGCTGGAATTTAATTCATTTTTGTAACAGTAGCTGGGATTCCTATCACCTGACTCTAATATATTTTGATTACTTATGAGTATTTATGATAAACTAATTTCTGTTAATCTCCTCATATAGCTAATAAGTGCACTGGCCAAATATCTTCACTTTAACAGTAACTGAGATTTCTATCACTTGACTTTGGTGTACTTTGATTACTTATAACTATTTCTATTAAACAAAACAGAGTTATGCCGAGCTTTAAGTATATGAATCAAATTACATAGCTATCTAATGATCATTATCAGTAAGGAACACAAAATACTCTATATTTAACACAGTGACACTGAGCATTAATGCATATGAATAAATTTATTGAGTTATCTTATAATCATTATCATTAAAGAACATAATATTCTCTATACCTATCGTAAATTACGTTCACAATACAGAAACAGATCTGACGTCTGATAATTTAACTAGATTTTCTCTCATGCGTTTCGTCATTAAAAACAGCAATTAAATCTGCACTTTTTACAAATCGAACATACTTAACTCAATAAATATGATTAAGATATATACGAATTGCTTTACATTATTGTTTACATAACAATCTATGATTTGATTCAGTTTCAACTAGCCATGAGGGAATGTATTAAAATAAAGATATGTACATTATATTTCCTTCGAATTTCTTTATTAAAAATCATTGATGTTTAGTGCCAATAGCAAGTAACAACAATTACAATAAACCTTTTTATTTTATAAGTGAAGCTTCAAAGTTAATCAATAAATTTGATGCAATCACCCTAGAGATACTACACAATGATAAATCCTATACATGGAATGAATAATGATGTTTCACAAAATAGGATGGTCTTAAAATCCTTTAAATATTATAGTAAATATATTAGATGTCTTGATTTCTTGAATATCATTTTGGATTTGTTCGCAACTATTTTATATTTCAAAAACCCTACAAGGAAACTCTTGGTAATTGGAATGCAAAATTTAAGTCTCGAAAACTAAGATTACCTCAGATGCATATTGTATGTAAATCTTCATATTGATTTCTATAATGCTTACTATTACCTTGCGCATTTATAATTACATAACGATTAATAAATTATTGCGTAAACATATACACGAACTTTTTTTATTGTGTACACTTACATTTATTCATTTGCTGAGGAAAAAAATGATTTGGATTTTTTAAAACAGTAAATACTTGTAAAATTGTTTGTAATTCTTTAAAATGTTCAGAATTAAATCAGTTGTGGTCTAACCGGTCCAAGAAAAACATCAGAAAATTTTAACCTTGAAATATAACAATAGGGGTGTCAGATTTTGGGTTCTCTCCATTCTAGTTCTTAAATTTAAATTAATATTAATAGCAGTGTTAATTTAAAATTAACTCGTTTAGTACAGAATTTAGAACTAAAGAAAAATTTCGAATCACGTATTGATTTTTCTATATTCACATCAATAATTAAAAACAAGGAATTGTGTTTGTTTTGTTTGGAAAAATTGTTATGCACGTAAAATTTTCAACATTAACAAATTACGTAATGTATAATTGCCGTCTGACTTTTCTTATTCAGTTTTAAACAGTGCATGTATAAATAAAAAAATAAAAATAAAAATATTTTTTTCCCTTTTCTTTCACTATTAGTTAAATAGTTTCAATGGTCATTACGACATCCCATTAATTATTATTTTTTATGAGATAAATATTAATTTGCTTATACTTTTGGAAATAAGCAATTTTAATTCAATTTCATTTTTTTGTATAAATTTATTATAACAGTTGCTGCATAATAAATACATATAATTAAAATTTTACTTAGTAAACTTTTAACGTTATAACTTTGTTTTGCAACACTATATTGTGCTAAGTTTACACTATTTACAATACTATAAAATTTATCTGTACAAAATCAAATATGCTTGGCTTTAATTTAAAGGATATGAAAATGGTATTTTCAGTTATGCTACAAACATTATAGCTATAATATAGTTAATTATTAACTTAATTCAATCTTTTTATAAATATAATTTTAAGAAAAATTTATGTACGATTAATTCTGGAGTTAAGAGGCATCAATAGGCGTTAGAGAGTATTTCATGAAAATTGTTATTTGAGGAGATTTGGGGGAAATTTGAGAAGTATTCATTTTGCAGAAATTGCATTTTCTTAATTTGCTTTTTTTTTCTTCCTGTTACAATAAATTGCTTGAACCTTGTAACAATATATTTTTTTTCCTCTCTTGCATTTTTGATTTCATTGAAATTGAAAATTCATTGAAATGTCGATTCCGAAATATAATTTGTTAGATTTCTATAGTTAGTTTAACTCACTAAACTTCAACAATACATAGAACAAATTGTAATTCAAACTCTACTGAATTCTTTTTTAATTGCATTGCAAATATATTGGTTTAGAAATAGCAAATATCATTATTTTTAGCATTTCATTCTATAGACATTTAAAAGAATTCTCGCTATATAGGTTGATCTCAAGTAAATATAGATTTTGTAAGTCGGAAAAATTATTTCATTGTAAGGAATTTTAGCAGTTTGCTAAAGAAGCATTACTTCACAGCTTTTCAACGAATCTGAAAATTTTCAAAACGATTCTTTTTGTTTTCTCCTTTGCTAGCGTTGTTTATATTTGTAATATTTGGTGAAAGAAGAAATAAATAGTTGCATTGAGTCCAATACTACTATTTCTTAGCCTTAAATTGGATTTAAAGCTATGAAAAAGTTAAACAAATCATTTATATTGTTAGAGCAACCAATAATAAGTACATGATTGGAAACGCATTAAAAACAGCCCTTTTTTGTCAAATATTAATTAATCTACTAATTAACGACTTTTCTGTAAACAAATATTCTACATTATATTATATACTTAAAAATTTCAGTTACTTTAATTAAATTTTTTAAAGTGTAAAATTTCTGCTATTTCTTTTCTTTTTTGCATTAAAAATATTTTACTATTAATAACAATCATGTTTACCACGCGTAACCCCGATTTTAAAATATGTATGCATTATTTAACAAAATATTATGTGGACTTTTTTTTTCAAACTAACATCATTTATCTATAATGATTTAAAACTTTTCTTTTTTAATGAAATAAATCTACACAAAAGCGATGATTGAAAACAATAAAACATGATTAATTATTTTTATTAATTACTTCAAGTCAAAATCATTTACTTATGTTAATTTATGTAATTGCTCTTAAATATAATAGATTATCTTAGAGCCATTTCCAATTATCATTTTTATTTTGTAGAATTGAAGACAAAATATTATAACCCCCGTATCTTTTATCTAATTTTACTTCCCAATTTCCCAGGAAATTTCATTTTCCAAATCAATGATTCGATTTTATGTTTCGATGAACACGTTTTAATACTTTTAATGATTGCATAAATGTAATGGTTCTAATTCATTTTTTAAAGGTTTGATATATTTTGTTTGCCATCTTTAATATATTCTAACTTCTAGGAAAAAAATTGCTTGTACCAAATCAGTGCTGATGGAATCGCGATTCATTTTAACAACCTCGTTCGTTTGGCAATTCAATTGATTCAGCGTTCATAATCCTTTTCTTTGAATGTAACTTTTCCGCGACGTTCGTGTAATATTTAATATCCTTTATCGCAGAATTGTGTTAAGATCAAACAATTGTAGAATGTTTTTTGGGTATCTCGATAAGCAGGATGTAAATTATATCTCTTAACGTGCATTTTTCTCTGCTGTTTAAACGATGAATGCTTTTTTTTTTTTTACACAAACAATGTTTGTTTCCTTTAACACGTTTTACGCATATAAATGATCGAATTTTATGCCTTTTGCTTTCATAATTCGAAAATGATAAGATTTTTCCAGCAATTTCTAAAAACCGTTTTTAGCTTTGATTTGCTACCTATTATTTTCAAATTTTGCTCCTGTTTATTAGCGACATTTAATAGATGTCCTTTTAAATCTATTTGTAATTAAATAACTTCATTTTTATTATTGAGTTTTTTTTGTTTATATGAGAAATCTAGGACAATTTTTTGAACAATTCCTCCATATTTAGAATACTTTTTCTATGTTTTTTTGAAAGAGGTAGGGTAAAGTAAAGTGTTTGTTAATCATTCTTCGTGTACAGTAAATACTACTTAGCCTTTAATATTCTTAATCATAATTCTTATTTACTTCAAATCATTTCAATACTCAAAATAATTAAAAATTTAGAACATGGTGCGTTTTCAGATGTGACGAAAAATTCAAAATCACTAAATTTGAAATTTTAAAGACCATATATACAATTTGGATTAAAACTAACAATTTTTAAATTTAATTTTTTTTAAAAAATTGAATAGAAAATTTGCCACTTTTATGCAATGAATAATATAAGAATTGGTGAGAACCAATGAAGTTATTATTTTTATTAATAAAAATCATTGTTAAGAATAATATCTAAAGAAAATTAATATTTAAACAGCAGCTAAACTAAATAATACAGCAAAATGAATCATGAACAGATTCTTAATTTATATAAGAATTAATCAATAAAAAAATTTAAAGATGAAAAATTTTTTATACGGTTTTTCATTACAATATCTATTTTTAAATCATTAAAAATTGTATTTTATTCTAATCCATTTTTTCCCTTGTTAACACTCCGAATTTAATATTATTCACATTGTATTGTAACTACCGACTTTCAATGAACAAAAAATTCTATATTGTATTGATACAACTTGGTCAATGTGTACCTTTGCCATATTATTGGATTCAATAAAAGTACTCTAAATACTGCATAATAAAAATACTTGTTTTCCACCTCGATAAACAACATGCATTTATATTATATTATTGGATTCGAGAAAAGTACACAAAATAATCTTACTCCGTTTTAGGATAAAAGCTGGGAAAGGTAGCTATGTACAGGAAAAAGTTTATAAGGATGTACAGAAATGGAATGAAAAGAATATAAATAATGTGAATAGTGGAAGTAATAAAAGTGTACTAATAATGCCAGTTACTAGCAGTTTGAATAATCAACTTTATATTATGCCATGGTATTTTAGACAAAAGTGAGTTAAGAAAATTGTATTCCATCTTGAAGCAAAAGTTGAAAGAAGGATTTATCGCTATTAATCATAGAATTTCCTTATAACAAAATATGTGTACAAATAAATACAAATTATTGCCACTTAAATAATCAACTTTCTATTCTACCATACTCTTGAATAAATGCAAACCGAAAAAACTGTATACTATCTTGAAATAAACGCGGAAAGTTGGTTATGTATTAACTTTGTAAAATCAAATGAGTTAATACATATTTTTAAAAATATTCCACACCATTTTGAGATACGATCAGTGGCATTCATCATAAGAATTACTGCCATTCATTAGAGTGATCGCCGTTCTATTGTACAAAAGGAGAGAAGTATACTCTGCTGAGAAGTAACATCTGAATGAAGGGTAGCCACTAACCGTGGGGAAATCATGAGGGTGATAATAAGCCCAAGTGAAGATGTGAGGTTCCATAATCGGATAAGAGATAATCTGTAACTGCTGCGAGAATATGTCTCGTGGGACTGTTTTTTTTTTTTTTTTTTTTTTTGTAACATTTTTTTTCTTCAACTTTTCCATATAGATAGAAATTACAAAGTTGCCTATAGGTATCGACTGTCTTTTGGCTTCTCAGTACACCCCAAAATGATGGACCTAGTTCCTTGAAATATAAATATTGTTCGAATTTATTCTTTAATCGAATGACATTTCCAACAGTACATGATGACCGTAGCTACAATAATGTCTTTTACTTAATGGAAAAATAATCGAAAATTATGAACACAAACATTATAAAGCAAATATTTTCTTAAAGTTAATATTTGGGCTAATATTTAAATACATATTTAGTTGAATAAACTTATTTTTCTTAAATACATTATATAATATTATTTTCTTATATGCATTATATAATATTATTGAATTAGATATTCTCCCTTGTTTTTACTGAAAATGTCATTTTGGTAACATCTTTAATAAAGTATGTTTCATACTTTTATCATTACATGATCTATAAAATCATTAAATCAGCAGGCATAAAAGATTTTTTTCATCTAAACATTTGTACTTGTGACAGAAAATTTATGATAAAATATTAGATTAGATTTATTGAGATTCTTTTGAACGTAATTATCTGTTTAGATTTTTCGGCCATAAATTTTACTCAAAATAAATAGTTTCCCGAAAACAATAAAGAAAGCTTATAAATATTGTAATACTGATCTAAAATGAAAGAATAATCATACTGATATTGTCCTAATACGCTATCAAAGATTTCATAGGGTAGAAGTCAATCTATTTTTGTCAGATTTTTAGAATAGCATATAAATAACAACTCATTTCGTTTAAGAAATATTCAAAGCTTGCAAACGTTACATATAAATAATGAATTTAAAAACAAAATTAGTTTTTGAAGGGACCAACGTTTCTTCTCACTGAAATTGAAGCAACTTCAGTTTCTCCCTGGGAAAGAACTTTTCAATCAAATAAAAAGACGCAGAATAGCTAAATGACGCTCTTTAATCATTAAAAATAAAATTTAGCCGATCAATAAAGAAATGAGAAAAATTACTGTCCAAATAGATACTTCATCACGGACATAAAACTCTATTTTTATCGCATTTTAGAACCTTTTTTTATCATCGATTAATAGTTAATTTTATCACACCACAACAATTTGGGAAGTTGTTACACTCAGATCTCCATAATAATTTTTAACCAGCACGAATTACTGATTTTGTGAGCTTAGAATAGTTAAAGAATTATAAACTTTAATTTTTCATTAATGAAATTTTCTCATTTGTAACGTTTTAAATCTTTATTTCAACATCATTGAGTACTTTTTACTGTATTTACAGTGAAATAGTCCCTTTTCCCTTTTTATCTAGTATCTTTTCCACTTTAACTAACAAAGTTTCACGCATTATATATGAATTGAATTGCCATTAATTAAGTAGAAATTAATAACTGGCTAAATGATAACGAATACGATCTTTATGCGATTATGTATTAAATCATATATGCACTAAGATGAATATTTTGACTTGAAAATATTTTTGAAAAATCAGTTTAAAGACACTTCCTCTTCATACTAATTTTATTTTTTTGAAAAATTTATATTAAGTGCTCAATTTTTCATAATTTCTTATTCGTTTGCGTGCAAATTTCAATTATATGAATAATTTAATCCAATAACTAGAAAACAACAGTTTAATATGAGTTTTTAAAAAAATACTTCCCTTACATTTGTTTTTCAAACAAAAATTTATTTATCGTACTATTTTACATGCTACTTGCTTTATTTGCGTGTAAATCTCTATTGCGTGTAAATTTCATTGTGAGCATAACTGCCAAAGGAAAGTTCTTTAATCACCAACCTTTCTTTCATTTTTCTAATGCACTGATGATAGGATTTTTAAGATAATGCATACAATAGTCTTCAATTATCATGATAATTTGTGATTGAGACAAATAATACTTCGTGATTATAGTTTCATCAATCAATCCAAGAGAAGGGAATTTTCTGACATTACGTCTAAATTTACAAACAAAAGAATGAGAGCATACATGAATATTCTTTTCATGGCTAAAATAGCATATTTTATATATAAAAAAAGTATTGTCTATATTTTTATTCATGAAATTAATTATCGAAAGCGTGAGCACAATTGAATATTTTCGTATTTTCTTTGAAAACATATATAGTTTAAAATGGCCTCTATTGTTTTTTTTATGTGCGAGTTAAATGCAACGAAAATTTATATATTCAAATTTAAGAAAAAATTTATCTACCCAGATTTAACAACTTTTCTTGCCTATAGAGCTGTATTACTCAAATAAACGAGATAACTAACAAGAATAATCTTTTATGAAAAGATATACTATTCTTTTTTCAATTCCTACTATAAGTTCACACTCTCGCTACATATTTTTTTTTATATATCTTGTTCAAATTTCAGCCATTAATAAAATATTTTTTATTCGTTCAAATACCTTCCTTTTAAACTTGTGGTGGATGACACTTGGAGTTAATACAACTTTTTAAAAATATTAATTCATTAATTAAATTTAATTAATATTTAGTTCTTTAAAAGTTTTAGTAGTTTGTTATAAAAATTCAAATCAAAAGAAAGTAGCTCAATCAATAAAAGACAAGGATTTCACTACCTTTCACGAGAAGGTGAAGAATGCAAGTACAATTCCCGCAAAAATCAATGCTACACTTTGATTCTGTCACATGTATATGAATATTTATATTAATTGTAATTATTCAGTAAAAAGAAATTGAAATGACATTTTTCTTTGTTAACCTAAGTTAGAATTGACTTTCAAAACCTTTTTTTATGTTACTTGTTTTTATATTTAATAGTATATATTCTACGTTTATTAAAAATGTATGCATTTTACTATTACAGTAAATTATCCATCAACCAATGAAGTTAAATCTCTAATCAGTTTTTAAGATTAAGCAAAAACAACTACTTTTGTAAGATCATTTTGTGCAATCCTAAAATGGAGTTTGAAGGGAAAAAATTCATAATTTAGGTAATAGAAGAAACTGAACTGTAAAAATTACGTAGCGTATTTTGTTTTATTTCAAAAATATTATTTGTCAAAATCAGAAACTTACTATTTATACTCTAACAATACTTAAAATGATAGCATTCATTTTTTTAGTCCAAGGTAAATTCTTCTAATGTAACTTGCAAAGAAAAAAATAGCTAGGATTTTACATTGAAAGCTTTTCTACATAACTATCTTGATAAGCAACGCAATTTTGTTCAATATTTGCAAGATAATTCTAATGTACTTCTTAGTTTTACAAATAACATTTTGGTTCCTTTCAAATTTTTGTTTCAATTTGTCATGAAATCATTTGTTCTTAAACTATGTAATTCGGTTTTTAAGCCCAATGTAAATTTCTCTAACTTAAATATAACTCGCAGCAACAGAATAGTTAGGATCAAAACTTTTTCCGCATACATCTCGATAAGCTTCTCAATTTGTCCATGATTTTGCAAGATTAAGCTAAACATTTCCAATTCCTATAATTCATTCAAGTATTTCCATTTTTTTTTAAAAAAGGAAAAATATTTGATTTTAAAAGATAATCGAAAAAAATTGAGTTTCCCTTTTATAAAGATCAGATTTTGCAGAAAGTACAATCTTTAATCTTCGACAATGTGAACTTGGAACACATTTTTGGGTGCATTCTGTACAACAAGTTAAAGGCAGGGGAGACATCCACTGGTGCGCGAAGTTGCATACAAGTTCCGTTAAAATGGCACGTCTCGTAGTTTAGCGGAATTAAATTATACTATATGGTGAAGAAAATTGCCTATTGGAAGCCCATGTTCCTGGGTTTTGTTTCATGCTTCAATACTTTCAAATGCTGCTAGAAAAGTATTCATATTTTACGTATTCATGAATTTGAATCTTCAAAAGACTTTTTTTTTTCAAATTTGCTGTAATCTCATTGTTTTACGAACTTTTTTCATCATTTAGAGTCAAATAATACCATAGTAAGTAAAAGGCAAGAATGAGACTTTTACCTTCAAAAATCGATGTAAAATTATCTTTTTTTTCCCATCACATTTTTAGGTAAATGATATCAAAATGTATGGAAATATCCTTTTTTGATAGAATGTTGCATTGTTCGTCTCCAAAAGTGTCGCAGTTTTAAATATATTCAAAGATAAGTGGAATTTTTGAATGCACGAGACTAAAAATTTAAAATAAAAGCACTTCATAATTTTATTAGTATTATCATTTTTTAAAAATTCTATTTACATGAATTCTTTTGAATTTATATCATTTTGTTTCCTTTTCTGTACAAATTCGTTTATTTCCTGTCAGTATTAAATTAAGTAATTGCGAAAAATAAGTTCACAAATTATTTTCACAGTCATTAAATTGTAAACCATAAATATGTTCTCAAATATTTAAAATGTAGCAAATCCTTTAAAACTCTATTGCTTTTCAGCTAAGCATTCTGAATCATAACTTTCATATTGCACAATTCAACGAGTTTAAACTTTTTTAACAATATTTTCAGCAGAATTTTTTAAAAAAAATGAATAACTTTTATATAACAATTGCAGTGCAATATAATCATTTGAATATTCTTCATAGAAAACTTCCAACGGAATCTAAATGATATTTTTTATATAGCCCTTTTAGAATAATTCATCAGTTCGAATAGTCTTTTCATAATATTTTCAGCACAATTTGAGAAATAAAATGTTCTTCATATAGTATTTTCAGCACAATTTAACAAAAAAGAATTTTCTTCATATAAAATTTCTAGCATAATTTATCAAAAAGAATATTTTTCGTTTAATATTTTTAGCACTATTTAACAAAAAGAATATTCATCATATAAAATTTTTAGCACAATTAAATAAAAAGAACATTCCTCATATAAAATTTCTAGCACAATTTAATAAAAAAAATATTTTTCATACAATACTTTCAGTACAATTCAACAAAAAGGATATTCTTGTAAAATTACTAGCACGATTTAATAAGATTTCTTAGAAACACTTCATAGAATTTAATAGATTTGTCATTGCTCATAAAACACAAATATTTTCAGAGTACACAAAAATGGTTGAATGCATATTAATATTTCCAACAAATAATTGCCATTTGTAATATTTACAAATGTTTCTGACTAAAAAATATAAATAATCGATTAAGATGGCCAAATCATTAGATAGCTGCAATAATTCAGAATTAATCTTCCTCTAGTATTAATGCTTCTTTAAGTTTTTTTAAAAATAAATTAACTTATTTTCGTTACGGAAAAATTTAAAACATATAAATAAATTTTCTATATAGTGGAAAAGTTAAAGATGCATTTTTCTAATCTAATTTAAATAATCTAACAATTATTTAATAAAGAAACGCTTTTCACATTAATCTAAACATATGTTTCTTCTTTAAAAGAAACTTATGAAAGTAGCATCAAATTTTAATTTTAAAATTTCAATTTATGACGAATTGATGCATTGTTATGTTACAATTTTGTTTCGCTCGCTACAATTTATATAAAGCAGCACATCAAATAATTTATAAAAGCATTAAATGGATAGTAAGCTTTCAGTTTAATCTGCACGAAAACATATATCTAAGCCAAATAAATTATAATAAAAAAATCTATTTTTATACAAGTATAATATATTATTCTAACTAATTTATTGTAAATTGTTGATCATAGTTTAAATATTATTTTCAAAAAAAAAGGTTTTTAGTGAAGAATTATTTCAAATCTCAAAGTAAATTTTCCACGATGATTTAGCTTCCAAACTAAGTTTTTAATTCCCTAGAAAAAAAACAAAAACTTAATGTCATATCTTTTTAGTTTTTACAAATAAATATTTTTTATGTCTTAAGCTTCTTTTAATTCCAAAGAATACAAAATAATAGAATATAAAAATTAAATTACTTGGAAAATAACTGATCAGAAATTAAAATCAGATCAGAAATTAAATCAGAATTAGAAAATAACTAAAAGCTAATTGCATTTAAATGTTTGATAATCTCTGATTTTAAGTACCCATTTGAAAATTTTATTTTGCTGCAAAAGTTAGTAAAAACTTCTTAATTACTTTATATATTCGAAGAATATTATAAACAAAACATCTGGGTAAGAACTCAATTTTTTAAGTAATAAATGTAAGTGCTTAATCCTTTAAACCTTACATTACAGTGTTTCTCTATTGATTTATATTTTTCTTTAAGCAAATGAATGAGGTTTTTTTTATTTGTAGATTTATAGCAGGCATTTTTAAATGCTTTCATTTTTTGACACCTTTTACTTATAAAACAAATATAAACAAACTATTATTTAATGACTAATATAAATGTTCGTATTTTAATATTATGTAGCGATTTTTCTTTCATTAAATGGTCTTGGTTATAGGTTTTTAATTTTTATCTTTATCTTTATATTTATTTATTTACTAATTTTAATTGAAAAATTATTTAACCAATTATACTAAAATCTTTTTAAGATTTACTTTGCGACCCCAATTAGGAATAGTTTTCCTGTTTTGAACTGTTATGTTCAGTGGTGGCGGGGGGGGGGGGTCGGCTGTACGCAAGAAGGAAGGGTCAGTTTCGCTTGCTAAATTAAACATTTCAATTTAAAAAGGTGGCTTATTAGTCAAGATTTAGGCCTTATAAATAATATCATTTCATATTTTATCAATGTATTTAATTCATTGGTAAATTACTGGATATAAATATAATTATATGCCTTTTGCATGTATGAAAACTCCCTATTATATAATTCAAATTGCAACTGTTATAATTAAGCTTTCGTTCATATAAAGACGGTCAAAGAATATGTATTTTTGCAATGATGATAATCTGTAGAAGAATATAAGTCTTTTAATAAAATCTTGAAACATGACTTGATTTCTAAAAATTTAAGAAATTCTTGAAATATAGTTAATATTAATAAAACGTGTTACTTATTCTATAAATTCTGAATTTTATAAAAGCATAAACTTTTTTTATGCTTTACATAAACAAAAAAGACTGAATTCTTAACTTATCATCATATTAATGTTAGGAAATAATTAATCCTAGTTGAATAAGTGCACAAAACTTTTTCAAATTTCACTTTTATTTTTCATTGTAAATTTAAAATGAAACTTAAAAATTAAGATTCGAATTATCCTTTTACAGATAAAGTCTTTTGAAATCTTTATTTCTTTTGTTACTTTAGAAATTTAGATTCACTTTTGTTAGTTTTGAAACTTTGTTAAATTTGTTTCCTTTTAAGTATTTGTTTCTAATTTGTTTCCTTTTAAGTATTTGTTTCTAATTTGTTTATTCTGCAAATTTACTTTTATAGGAAAGTATATTTTGATTATAAATGCTGCCAATTCTCTAAAGCGAACATAAATATATTACTTACTATTTACTGGTTATGTTTAATATGTTTCTTTATATAAAACATTTTTTTTTCTATTTTCATTTACAAACTATGAAGCACACATTGCTTCCTTTATTAGTTACTATTAAATAGTATTTTATTCATTAACTCTGCCTGAAAATTCATATTAACAATGAATTATTAAATTTCGAAATTTAATTTGTTTATAATAATATCTTTAATTATTTTTTCAAAAAAGAAAGAAGTTCAACATTTCAAAGATAATGAATAGTACAGTAAAATTCAGAAATGTAACTACTGATGATACAGTTTTCTAAATTTGGTTCCTTGTTCCTTGCGCAGATATATTAGCCTATAATAATATAAATAAATTCGGTAAATATCCCAAGCGACTTTCTGATGAATATTATGCATAGAATTACTTCTAACTTTTTTTTTTTAGGTTGAATTCCAATTGTTGTCACAATATTTCTTTTTTGTATCTGACATCCATACACAAAGACGTTTAAAATACGATTTATTGTATTTCGTTAACATCAAATAAACTTAGAAAAAAAATTCCAATATGCTCCTAAGGCAAATACATTCATGCATATAAATATTTTTTTTTAAAAATTATTCATCTAGTTATTATATACAAACATTTTCCTCTTTGCTTTAATTTTAAAAGATTAGCATACATATATCTTTAATCCAAATACATTCATTCAATTCAATAACTATTCAAACGCATTGATGAACATGGAAGAAAATAATCTTGCCTCTGATATTCTTCATATTTACAAACCAAATCGACCTCAAGAAGTACTTAATAACTATTACATCAAATCTCCAAACTCGCCCACGCCATCCAGGCTTCGTTATAGTCATTAGGCCACTTCTCGCCAATGGCCTCAGGCCACTGCCATTGTGGATGATAATCTGAAAGAGATAAAAAAGCCAGCAACACATTGGACCTATGTAAACTCACATGCATTTTTCGTGAGCGTTATAATTATTTCAGCTACAAGAATCAGCGATCCAACCATGCGTTTAGTTGTGTGTGTGTGGTTTGAGATAAAGATCAAGCCAGTGCTCATTTAACGAGCGCTTCAATTTAAATTGCTGTGTTGTAACTGGATCTTAGTTAGGCTAACTGCTTTGTAAGGATTGGATTCGTGTGTTTGCTTCATAGTCCATCAGGTTTGTGGAGTAAGTCCATCCGTCCGCCCACACATACATGAATGAAAACGACACTCTAATTGATTGTCGGGTCTGCCATCATTTACTTAGAAAAAGTGGGTTCTTCGTGGTGGATATCGTTGAATTTCGCATTTTTGCTCGGGTATTTAAATATCGAGTGTCAAATAGAAGCTCGGATATAATGGGAAACGAAGCAATGGATGTTTTTTTTTCTTAGAAATTATAACTTATCTGCAAGTACCAGCGACCGTTCGGCTGTTAATAAAATGAAATGTATTGGGTTCGTTTGAATTCGCAGGAACTATATTCGAGGAATGGAATGAAAATGTTTCAATCGTGTATTAAATAACAAACTTTCTCAAAATCTTTTCAGAAATCCACACTTATTAATAAAAAAATTTAAAACTAGAATTTATATTTGCATAAGCAAGCTAAATTTTTAAAACAAAATGAAGAATCTTTTTGGAGTGAGTTAATAATGTTCTGAGGATAGAATAACGTTTCAAATATAAGACAATTTTTTTCTGTATTCATTCTACTCTGAATTACTACCTATATTATATATTATTTCTTATACTACATCTACTTACATAAAGATTTTATTGAAAAAATAACAGCTTTAGGATATAAGATTGATATATTTATTGCACAAAGTTAACAGATATAATGGAAAAAACTGTGGGAAAGTTGTATGCTATCATGGGATAATAAACCGTTTAACATTATTTTTACATTTCTGTTGAAATAATAGCATATTAGCTATCAATTCATTATTTTAAAAGATAGAAACATAAACTGTTCTATTAGTTATTTAAGGTTTTTTTTTTGCATTATCTTTATAATGTTCTGAAAAAACAAACATGTAAAAGGTAAAATCAAACAAACCGACTGGTGTAGAGAATTAAGAAACTAACATTTTTAAAATTTAACTTTTCTTAATATGCTTTGGAAAGCTATAAACTTCCCTTATTCAAATTCTTTTTGTAGAAAAAAGTATTTAAAAAGTTTTCTTTCCCGTTTCAGAAAAATTAGAAATTAATACATATTCAACATAACTTATGACTATTATAGGCATAGCTTATTATTTTATTTTATGCAACTAAAATAAAATAAACTGTCATAAACTGTTACTCCATTCAACAAATTCTATATTATGATTATTGAAGAAAGTTAAAATAAATGAAACTTTTATTTTTAAATGTCTTCTGTCCCTTTTTAAAAAATGAGAAATAAGTACATATCTAGCCTAGTATATGGCTATTCATTTTATTTTAATTGTAATACAGATTCATATTATGATTATTTTAAAAAATATGTTAAATCCACCTTAAATGAATTTTAAAAAATATCTTCTGCCTCGATTTTTTAAAATGGGAAATAAATACATACTTAACATAACATATAACTATTCCTTTTATTTTAGTTGCAATACAAATTCCATATTATGATTATAGAAAAAAGTTAAAGTGTATAGTTAAAATAATTTTGAAAATAATTCGTAGAAGGTTTTTATTATTTAATATTTGAAGTTACTAATATATAAATAATTTTGATCAATTGACAAAGTTAACACCCCTTTTTATTCTGTTTATAGCTGTATATGGCATGAGATATTACATAGAAATTAAATACTTGAAATATCTTTATTACACTTTTTAAATTTTAAATGCAGTTCAGATTTTTGTTTTCTTCCTTTTCCTTGCGATGCCTAAAAAACAATTACAATCGACAAGCGGCATCTGTTCTTTGGAGATTCTTGACAAACACGATGCGTACTCTCGTTCTTTTGTCCACAAAACAACCAATCAGCGTCTCCCTTCAGTCATCTCCCTCAACTTTAGACCACCGAACAATCTCCTTGCAAAATCCGAGAAGAACAACTAAACTCACTTCACCGTAAGAATAGGCGAATAAATAAATAAATAAATCCAACTCAAAGCATTCAACAATAAAGACAAATTCCTCCCAGACAGTTTGATTGACAGCATACTGTCCGAAACTCCGCCTCCAGAGCAATAAAAAACACCGGAGAGAAGCACTAAGGAAATAAGAATAATAAAAGTACTCGAAAAAAAAAAAAGGGATAGAGAAGGCCTTTATAGTAGAACGACGATTTACATTTCGTATTATATGCAAAGGGGACTTGGGATGTGATGTTAAAGCCGACTCTTACCCATGCTTATTCGGATGCAGAGAGGGAAGATTTAACTTTTTGCTTCAAGAGACAAGACTAGCTCACTTATTCGTCAAATGTTAGTAAATCTGGATTACATAGAGCTCGCGGTTGATCGTGGATCTCCAAATAGGGTGTGTATCCGTGAAATTTCCGTTTAATTGGATGTGCTGTTTTAAGACCTTTAATATCTTCCGAATGTCCAGAATGTTTTGTTTCCAGCTTTGCACAATATCCGAGAATTTCCATTTAATTGGATGTACTGTTTTAAGACCTCTAAAATCTACTAAATGTCTAGAATGTTTTGATTCTAGCTTTACACAATATCAGTTAAGTTAACATTTAATTTGTTGTACTATTTTAAGCTCTACTGAATGTCCCAAATGTTGCTTTTCACAGTATCCAAGACATTTCCATTTTATTGGATGTATTATTTTAAGTTCTTTAATATCTACTGAATGTGCAGAACGCTGCTGTACACAATATCCGTGAAATTTCAACTTACGCCTTTCAATATCTACTGAATGTACATAATGTTTTATTTTCACCTTTACATAGCATCTACTGTTTCCTCGGTTCAACATCTGTTTAAATCTTCTTTACTATCTTTAAACATGGATTGATTCACAATTTTGAGAATTTTTAATTTAATTTTAGGAAGAAACTGCTGTTTATATGATTAAAATTTTAGTATTTTGTGAAATTCTTAGTTGATCCTGAACTTATTCATAGGATATATATTCATAAAATTTACGTTTCATTAGATGTAATATTCTATTTTACTGCCTTTCAAACTTCCGGGTCAATCTTCAGATTGAGTTTTACAGATTCAGATTGAACAGCTTTTGCATAATTAATACAATATTTGTAAATGAGATTCGTTGAAAGTTTTATAAAGGCTCTTTTTAAATGCTGATAAATCATAATTATTCGTGGATCGTTCGTCGTTCTCCTGAAGTGATGTATATTAATAAAATATCCATTTTTTGGATATGCTGTTTTAAGGAGTTTCAAATATATTGTAAGCTGTTTAAATTGTCTGGGGTGTTTTGTTTCTAGTTTTAGATCTCTGATGTAAAGTTTCTCTTTTACTATCTCTGATGTAAAATTTCAATTATTTATAAAAGCGTTTTATATTTCATCTTTAATTCAAAAACAGTTTATTTTTGAAATATTTAAAATGATACTTTTGTGAATAATTAAAAAAGTAATTTTTGGGGGAGGGGAGGAATTGTAAAGTTGTCTGTAAATTCATTTGGAATACTTAGAGTTTGAAAATACGAATAAAATATTTTTTGAAAAGAAAGCATACATTTATACATAATTTTATGCATTGAATAATTTATATTATGAATGATTATTTTTTGCTATATTTATAACTTTCATCAACAGAATTATAATTTATAATAAATATAGTTTATTTTATCGTACCTATTGTTTATATTTAATTTCTTATGATTCATTGAATTTTCAGCGTTTAAAAAAATAAGACACACAATGAAAGATTCAGAATGTATTTATGAAACAAAAATCAAATTTTAATTATAGAAGTTCATAAATTATTAGTTAGATATTTAAAATAATTGAAAATTTTTGTTTGTTTGTTATTTATTTAAATTGCAAATCAAGATGATAATTTTTTACATTAAGAGAAAATTGTGAGTAAAAATTTAAAAACTTTGTTTACGACAATTAAACTAAGTTCATTGAGCTTAGTTTATCTTTTATTTATATACATATATATCATTACTACTATTCTGTTCTTGCAATCCATTTCATTGCATTGTTTAAATCGGGTCACGATATTATTAATGCATAGAACAATAAAACTTTATTATTTATCAAGAAGTATAATTAAACCTTAATTCAGAAATTCATTTTTAATTTTTGAGAATAAATTCTTTTAAGTATTAAAATTTATTTTTGAAACTTAGTCTGAAAACATTCAGACAAGAAATTTTTCATTCACCATTATTTAACTTGATCTTAAGTTACTTCATTTCAAACTTCTAATAAAACTACAAATTCAGGGGAGAAAAAAAACCTTACTTTCTTTCCGAGTAAAAAATCTGTTGTTATTTTTTTTCTGTTACTTTCTCGTTTGGTATACCTGATGATTGTTTATGCTATATCGATCGTTTGTCACACTTATTAACTGTTGCAGTTTCCACATATGCCGAATTCAGAAATTCAACTGTACATAAGACCCATCTATATCAAGATATAGATTATTTCTTATATTTTATTTTCGTGAGCAGTCGCACAGGACTTTAAAGCGAAAAATCCCTTCAAAATATAAAGCTAGCTATATTTACTGAGCGATTTTCAATGTTCATATGGTATTGCTATGAAATCTTTTCAGTTTGATACATTTAAAAAATTGTTAAATAAAAATTGCTTAAGTGCTTTTAAAATTTGCTCAGATTTGTATAGATATTTCAATTTTTTTTTCCCAAAAAAGAAAGGATTTACGACTGAAAAAGGATCTGTTTATTGCTATATGAATGGCATTAAGTGTTAAATAAATGTAGTAGCATTGCTTTTTGTTTATTAAGATTTTTTTTTCTAAAAAATTGTCCGTTGATGTCAAGAACAGAAATAAAAATTTTCAATTGAGCTTTTGTTACAAATTATCTTTAGACAAAAAAATTTCTCTCTTACTTTTAAAATTATATATTGATTGAAATTCTTAAATAAGTTAATAACATTTGGGATTTCTTTGTGTTATTTATTTTTTACTCTTTATAATCTTGCTCTTTATTTCTTATTCTTTATATTTTCTTTCCCGATTTTTTTATTCATTCATTAATTTATTTTTCTTTTCATAAAAACTATAACAGAGAGAGCTAATATAAGCATTATGTGTTGATATCTTGGAAAGAATAATCTTCAAAATGAGTTAACTCTTTCTTATCGAGTTACGCTAAATGTTAAAAAAAAATTATTCAAATTATTTAGTTATAACATTGATATATGACTGCAAAATTTCGGCTGAATTTTTCTTAATTCCAAAATGTTCTATTGATATTTTCAAATCCCGCTAGTCATATATGGGCATCTTGTATCGAATGAGCTATATACATATGCGCATTTCTGATACAGACGACGGAAACCCTGCCATTGGTGTTCAACAAATATTCCTGGAGGAAGAGCGAATGCATTTAAATGTTTTAAAATAAGTTTTTCAGCATTAATATAACAAATCAATGGGTGAATATGAATATAATTCGAGGCTGTAGTTCAATGAATATTCCTTGAAGACGAGTTAATTCGTTCGCTGAGATAAATCTGCTAAAATAATTTTTCTGGCTATTATTAAAATTTCAATCATTACTAATAATGTGACTGGGCATTCGTTTTATGCCAACCATTCTCGTATGTACAAAACATTCTTGTATATGCCATACATTCTACGTCATTATGCGCCAAACATTCTATGCCAAATACCTCTGTATGTGCCAAATATTATTTGCCATGATGTGCCAAACATTGAATGCCATAATATGAAAAACATTCTCGTATGTACCAAACAGTCTGTGCCATCATATGCGAAACATTCTCGTATGTGGCAAATATTCTATGCCATTATATGACAAACATTCTCGTATGTGCCAAATATTCATGGCCAGTATAAGCCAAACATTCTATGTCATTATATAACAAAGAGTCTCGTGTAAAATCACATTTTTTCTCACACAGTTCTACCCCCTCGACAACAAATCAATTATTAAACACCTGCTTTCTGCCGAATCTTATCATGATTCCTTCCTCGAAGAAATGTTTTATATTTTCAACTGAATCATCATTACAAATGTGAGCAAATGGATACGTCAACGTACTTCCAAACGAGCCGTTTCTTATCCTGGAAATAAAACAACCCTGGAGGTGAAATATACCACAGGTGTCAGACATCTATCCTGGCTTGTGACAAAACAAACACAGAAATTTTATGCAACAATAAATTCGCTTCGTTTCATGACACTGGCTCCTCCCTTTTACTCCGGTACTCGAAAAAATGATTATGTGTCATCAACATATGGGAAGAAAGTGTGGCAACACCGTAAAGTGAGGAAACAGGATTCAAAGGTAATGTGTTTGACTTGTTGCTGAAAGTCACCTGGCTTTTGAACTAACATTTTCCAACTAATTTTATGATGTTTTTTTTTTTCCTTTTTTTTCGCCGGACGTTTTTGCGCGTGTTTCTCCAAGAAATGCGGTCGTTCTCTCGAAAGCTGAAATAATGCTTGGAATAGTTGGAGAGTTTTATATAATTGTGATTTAATTAGATTGTTTGTTCTTCTCACAGGATAACAACCAATTTTGCATGTTCTCTCACTTTTTTTCGTTTGTTATTTGTGAATGTTTGCAAATAACTAAGTGCAAGAAATTAAATTGTACTTTTTTTTGGTTGTTGTTGAGGCCATATTTGGAAAAGTAAAGATAGTTCACTCATAAGATTTTATTATCAATTGTGTTACATTTGAGGGCCTTTTTTTTCGCATGCAATATATTTAATAGTAATGGTTTGAAATAAAAGGGAATCATTTTTATTTATTAAATATTTAACCCTTTGTATTTTCATATAGAATCTGATTCACTATTCAGAAAGAAGCAATTTTTTAATCCCTTCATAAATTTGATTGTAATCAAAGTCACTTAATAGAAAAAGTCTTTTGTTAATATTGAGGAATTTTAACTATATATTAGAGGCTCCTAACTACTAAAATTCTATCATTCACATATGTATAATCATGCATCATTATTTTTTCGAAATGCTAAGTGTTAAGATCACGGCTGTTTGCTTTCTTCATAATTTTCGTTTCTTTAAAATTATCAAAAAAGATTTATACAAATGACAATAAAAGAAATTAAAATAATTTTTTAAAAATTTCATTTAATATACAAAGAAAAAGAAATAATGCCGAAATCTTGAAAACATAAGAATCTCATTGAAATTCTCTGAATACATTCGAATTTTAATTACTTTAATATATATTTTAATTGTTAATTAATATTTAAGAATTTTATTTCTTAATTTATGTAATTTCTTTACACTTAATTTCTTTATTTTTATATATTTTCTCTAAATATAATTTTGTGATTGTATCAGTATAAGTATTTGCTAATAAAAAAAGTATTAAAAATATTCAATGACTTTAAGAAACTGAAATAGTGAAAGAATAAGTATTTAAATTTATAGTTATTACTTTCTTTTTTTTTTTTAGTCTAATACAGCAAGTAGTTTGCTATTAAAAAAAAACTTTACTGATCACAGAACCATGAAAGAACTGACTTCTATCTTTTTTTTCTTCTAAAATAAATAAATAAAAATTAAATTTTTCAAGAATTTATCTTATAGATTCCTATCACGGCTCTGATAACAAGATTGAACTGAGAAGACTGAAATAATCGCGATAAGAAAAAGAATAAAAAAGATTAAACACGCTGGTGCCTTTGAAACAAGAACTGCGATCAACCAGCCGATCTACAAACCCAAAACTCACAATAAGAAATCTAAATTGCTCAAACTCTAACTTCATCTGATAATTTCCCCCTGGTATTAAAACGCCGAGGATAAAACAAACTTACGATTCTGCGCCATAACAACACTTCATCAAGAAATTCCTTACGCTTGTTACTAAGTTTCGCTTGTTCCATGTAGTCCGCTAACTTGACTGGCTGTTAGAGGGTATATTTTTGCAACACGAGAACATAGCTCTGGGGACTGCACTGGGTTACATACGAATTCCCCAAGGATCGAACGTTTTCTCCCCCTTATTTTATATGCTGGGCATTTTTACCTCGGGGCGAAAAGAACAAAACCGAAAACAAGTATCGCGTGAAACGTAGTAGCAATTTTGGTGCATTGGAGCCGACTGAAACCTTTTGTAAACTAAGTTAAGGGAAGAATCACCGTCCCTTTTTTATATCTGCTGAAAATTGAATTAACACCTTTTAGCGTACTCGTGGAGTTTAAGCTGATTTGGAAGACTGATGATGTATATTTCATGGAATCGTGGATCAATGTGGTGTTTCAATGATATGAATGTTGCTTGGAATATCCTGACGTTTAGGTTTCATTTATAAAAGGACTTACGATTTTGATAACTTATAGAATATATAAAAAGTTCATGTGAAATTTAATTTCATAGAAATTTTACAAATATATATAAGTCCTAGAATATATAAAAGAGATTATAAAGCTTGATTTATTCAATTTCTCTCTAATTATCTGTTATTAGAAAAACTCAAATAGTGTACAGAACAAATACAGATTCAAATTTGATATTTTGATTAGCAAGCTTATAAAATGGATTTTGATTTTGATTGTTCGTCGGGATTATACGTGGATCATAATTTCGATCGTACATCATGATGCCAACGTAGAATCAAAGTTAGTTATAATTTTACAAGCAAATGTGTTACGGAGTTGACATATTCAATTTGTTTATAACAATCTATTTTTTAAAAATAATTTAAAAAGGGTTTTCTGTTTTGATCTGTAATTTTATAGAATGTATTATAGCTTTGGTAGTTTATAGGGGGTTAATACGTCCACAAATAATTTAAATTAGTTTTTATTTTGTTTGAATGTCATTCAAAAAATCTGTATAAAACGTTAGAAAGTTATTTATGTTATTTCCATTTATTTTTAAATGTTTTAACATACTGATAGCTTATAGGGTATTGAGATGCCCACAAACTATTGAAATCAATTTCAATATTGTTCGTCTTAAGACTAAAGGGTTCTTTTTTTAAAATCATGTATTTTTTTATTGACTAATTAATTTTTTAACGCAATCTCTGTCAGAATATTTTTTTAAAAAGGCGAGAGTAAGAATTTTCAAAGCTTAATGATATCTTTGTTAAAATTATGATAAATCTACTGTTATCTTCTTTCATGAAATGAATAAAGAAAAAGAAATATCCCTCTCAATTTTAATTTATCGATAAATTTGTTTTCTTTTTCAAATTCGCAGAAACTTTCCAAACCCCTTTTCTTAAAACGTCAAAATAAATAAATGAATAAGTAAATAAAAACTCCCACATGGAATAAAACTTTAAAAATTATTAGTTTTAAATCTCCCACAGAAATCTTACAAAAAGTAATATGAAAGCTGACTTATATCGTTTGATATTTACTTTCGGCTGTTTGTAACGAAATGATATGACCCGTAATGGGCATATGTGTGATCATAGAGGAAAAAAGATTATTGTTAAAGCCTTATATTTATTAAATCTGTTCACATATTTCAGTCTTATTAGGTTCGGAATTCAAAAAAGTTTCACTCTTGGCAAATTTATTTCTTAAGAATAAGAAACTGTACAATATATTGTAAATTTCTAAAGTAAATCGGAAGCTAACTGAAGGTCTTTCGGTACTCAAGTATTGAAGGTTGTTAAATAACTTAGAGATTTATATGTCAAACTGCTTTGGAAAAATATTTATATTATGAACTCGTAAGTATTAAATACAATTCGTTTATCTAAGGCTTTTTAGGTTTGGAATTTAGCATAGTACTTAAATAGACAGCGGCGTATAATTGCTACTGACTGCTTTTTATAGTCGAAATGCGTTCTACAATACATCATAAAACTATTGCTTAAGCAGCTAATCCATTACCAAATCTCTATAAATACGGCGCTAAGAGGAGTCCTCGACAACACTTCCCCCCTATTCTCTCCGACGGAAAGAACAATACTCCATCCTGCCTGCTCTGAAAGAACCCTCTTCAATTATTGTTCTGTCAGTCTTTTTCATCATGAGATTGCCTTCCAAAACAAACTTTTAAAAGCGGTGAATAGAAGAAGAGCTGTCTTTAATGCCGTCTTTTGTGAAGGGGTCGATTTCAGGTTGTGGCCTCATGTCCCGGGTCGTTCCACCCGTACGATTAACCTGGAATACCTGCCTTCTCGCAATGAAAGAACCCCGTTGTTATATCCCAGCCCGGGAGAGGCAGAAATGCTGGGTCATTAAGGGGGGATGGGGGAAATATATCAACGAATCCAAATTTAGGTTCGGCTTCTGGTGATATCTCGTGCGTTTAGTGCTGTCAGGATGACAATTTTAAATGATACCCGGCGCTTGCGTTGATGGCAAGAGTGGAATATGTCAGAATAAAGCTTTGATTTAATGTTTCTAGAAACTGTGGGTTGATAATAGAAAGCTGTTTGCTGATTCGATGAAATGACTAAAAAGATACTGGATTGCTGTTGTCCCTACAGCGTTTAAACATGAAGGTGGAATCGTGAGATCTTTTAGCAGACTGTACATTTTGGGGGATATTTGGTGCATTTAAGGTCGCTAGAATGATAATTTTAAACGATATCTGACGCTTGCGTTGATGACAAGACTGAAATATATCAGAATAAAGATTTGATTTAGTGTTTCTAGAAACTGTTGGCAGATAACAAAAAGTACCTTGTAGGCTGTTTGCTGACTCGATAGAATGACTGAATTATTTGTTGTCACTGCAGCGTTTAAACATAAAGGAAGGATTATGAATATTTTAGTAAATATTCTACAAAAAATGCTGAATAATACTGAACATAAAAATATCTTTGAATCTAAATTTAAGTTTCTTGTGATGCCATATATCAAATGTGTGATGCTTGGATGCCAATTTCGAGACTTGTCTACAACCTGTTTGTTGATTGTGTGTTCTGTAATTCCTTTCACTCCTGTTATTGTAAGAGATAATATTGAGAAGTATTGTAATAGGAATGTAATATTGAGATTATAAAAACATCAAAATACTAAAAACTTTCTAATTTTTAAAAATTAATAATAAAAGTAGCTAATGAAATCATATAGAGTGGAACATTTAATAAAACACCAAATGTTCTTTTTAAAAAAAATTATCATTTAATACTTCATTTATATTTCTTTATGTAGATATCTGTTTCGGTTCAAGATGAAATAAGTGTCTTTAAAAGAATATTTTTGTTAATAAAAAATTATTGTTAGATCACTTTTTTTTTTTTGTAAAAAGTGGGATATAATTTGGTTTGTTAATTTTTAGAACTTCTTTTTTTTTAGAATGGAACCAAGGAACTTTTATTTTAGGGAAACTAATATATGACAGAATATTTACAGATTGTAATTTTTTTGAATAATTTAAACACAATCAATTCAAATATTTTTGTTCTTATCAGTATTTTATCTTAATTGTCCTTTATAAAAGTTTCCTAAGTAATACTATATTTTAGTCCAACTCAGAA
>JAPMOQ010022913.1:1110715-1150401 GCA_026543055.1 Argiope trifasciata | reverse complement strand
TAAAAAATCTGAAGTCAATTAAAAAATCAAATTAACAAAGAATTTGTAAAAACACAAGTTAAGAGAAGTATACATATTGCAGACTTTATTTTATCACAAACAACGTTCCAGTCTTCCATGTGTTCATTTAAAACCGTGGAAATAGTCTTTTTCTCTCTCTTTATTTATTTATTTATCTGTCTTTTTAACTGGAAATTTTGACTGTAATCTTCAAGTATAATTTTCACGTGAAGTTTTTTTCAGTACTTTAAATTTTTTTTCAATTAATAGAAACTATTTTTCTTATTGGGAATCTCAAATTTTTGAAGTAAGTTACGCTGTTGTTAACTTACTCGAATTTTTCAATATCTACTTCCGATATACCTAACATGATAGACTCAGCAAACTGAAAAGGAATATGGGAATGGTTCCGATATATGAATGTTCTACTATTGTCCACTAATGTAATTTTTATGCGAAAATTTGTCCATAGAAATAATTTCTATTGGAAATATGAGATTCCTAAAATGAGTTCGTCCCCTGTGCTTTTAACAAAAATGCTTTTAAAAAAAGTCGTTCTGAAAGTGGGGAACATTATAAACCAAGACCTGTAGTAAAAAAGGCCGAAATAAATGATGCTCTTCGAACATTTAGTTAAAAAATACTTTTTTTAGAAGATTGATTCAGATGCTTGAGAGTTACTAAAGATCTGATTGTGGCGATGAATGGATTACAAAAATTCTCTCGCAACTCAAATAGCCATTTAGAAATCTGAGCCCCCAATTAATGCTAGCAATTTGACTTACACCACTTTCACTCAACGCAACTCACTGAAAAAGTCGTTTCTTGCTTTTAAAAATTCACAGACATTGGTGGTGAGACGACACAGTTGAAGTGTGATTATGACTCAGTCTCCACCTACGCTTAAGTGAGTGCTATCTGCTCATTGGTAGAGAAAGCCAGGGTGTGTATTTTCGCCGTCTTTTAAGTTCCCGCACTTTTTTTCGCTTCGTCTTTATCTAGAAGAATGAAAGCAATGTGTAAAAAAAAATGAAAAAGAAAGAATAACGGTAAAAGAAAGAATCTTTCACAAGAGCTTTTGTGGTATGGGGGTGTTTTTAGAACGTCGCACCCACGTAAGCCGTAGAATTTTCTCAACGTGTATGTGTTTAGTTTCTCGCTGTGCAAGCCGAAATTCTGTAATTAATGACTTGTCTTTCTTTTCCCAGCGTGGATTAAGGCGACGCGGTTGTCGCTCATTTCAGAAAACTAGCACTTTCTTAACACAAATAATTACTGCTAGCTGACAAGGAAACAATATTTTAAGCAAAACTGGAATAGTGTTTGCAATAATTCTTTTTTTTTTTCCGATTCAAATCCAAATTTTATTTCCATTTCGGTTCAGCAACAAGAACAACAAATTTTTAAAAAAAACGCTGAAATTCATTGCTAGATGCACTCGATCCCAAACATTTAAGCTAATCTAGACAATGTTGTCTTTTGTATTAACTCTTTAAGAATTTAATTTTTAATCGGACGAGTTCAAAATAAACATTGATTTCATTTCATCTGCTTGTTGTGTCTTCAAACAATAAATTTCATAAGTTAAACTTTCAATTTTCTTTTTTTTGTCTTACTTTTTTAGTTTTCATTATTTCTGATGCAATCGATACAAATTTTAAAGAAAAAAAAACTTTCTTTCATTAAAAAAAAAAATTTAAATTCGTTTTTATATTTCTAAAACTTTTTATCTCATTTCATCAAATCAAAATTATTTGACGATTTTTACTTAATTAAAATAAAAGTGGTTTCAGTTCATAGCTGAAATAATATTTTTCAACATTTAAAGACATAAAACTTTGAATAAAAAAGATTGCTAAATATATTTCATTTTTTTCTATTCAATTTCTATTAATTTATTTGTTATTTATTATAAGGATCTCCTATGAATTAAAATGTTATGTATACATCTTATAATCCTTAAAATTCGAAAATATTTCGGATATTATCAATATTTTGAAATTTCGTTTTTGGAATGTTGCTCTATACTTAACACTGCAATGATTTATTTGAAAACAAAACTCTATCAAATATTTCGTACCGAAAAAGTTATTTAATCTTGTGATGTCACTTTTCTTTACTACCATCCTCCCCCCCCCCCACTAAAAGAAAAGTACTGAAAAAGATCTTTCAATTTCTTCGATTCTATAACAGTCTTGAATTTTAAAAGGTGCCGAAAATAATGTATTTAGTGTGCACTATCGAAGCGGAGTTAAGTTCCAAAAAAGTTTTTTGAACTTTAAACGGGAAAAAAAGTCGGGATTTTGTACCGGGATGGAATCTTCTTACGTTTCTACTCGGCTTTTTCAGATCTTAGTTTTCACGGCATTTGCTGCAAAAAGCACTCTACCGTCGACACGACGCTTTAATACGTTGGCACTCGTTAGGTGTATAGCTTAAAGCCTACGTCGGAGCAGTAGGAAAATCCTCAATTTAACGGTTCGCTGCTTCTAACCAAGCAACTACCGATCCCAAGATAGCACCTTTATATCGATACAACTGCCGCAAATCGATAAAATGACTTTCTTTTTTTTATTTGCTTTTTTTTTCTTTGTCAAGGAAATCGCGGGGTTAAACAGTACGCGTGACTTTCTTTGAGATGTCGCGCAGGTAAGTGGCATTTATAGGGGTAACCAACAATTAAGGCTATATTTTGACAATGATTCTTAAGCGACAAAGGGCAGGAAAACAGTTATATATGAGAAGTATTTCATAAAAGGCTTAGATTGTAAAATAATATTTTGATAAATATGACGTAAATGTGTTTGATGGCTTGATTTTGTTCGTTTGCTGATTATAAAACAAAAGACAATGAATTTTGGGCACCAGTACAGGAAACCATATGTATTATTTCTTGATCATATAGAATTAGAGAAATAACCTCCAATGCTTCAGTTGTCGAGTCATTTAAAATTTTTTTTTACTTCGATATAAAATTATAAGAATGATTTTGGAATTAAAAATATATATTATTGTATTGCAAATTTCTAATTTTAATTTTAGATTCTAGGAATAGATTGGATTTGTAGGATCCAACATGCAAGAATTAGTTTGGTTCTATACTATTATAGTACCAAGGATGAATTGAGGATAACACGATTAAACAAGTTGAATACTAGTACGCGCAATTATAAGTATTATCACTTGATCATATAGAATAAGAAAAATAACGTTTATAATGCTTCTGTTTTTGAGTCTTTATTTCTACTTCGATATAAAATGTTGAAAATGGTTTTGGAATAGAATATAGATATTAATGTATTGAAAATTTCAAGTTTTAGGATTGGGTTTGTTGGATCTAACATTCAAGAATTAGAATAGTTCCATTGGTTTCATTTTTAAGTGGTTCCTTTGTAATATCAGCATTCATTATAATATTATATGATATGAGATTATCATGATTAACATGAGTTGGAATGGATTTTCCTTTTAGAATGGCTGTTAAATTGCAATAAAATGTATAAATATAATCAATTCATATAAATAGCAATTAAATCTTTTTTAAATAATTGGATTTGTTTGAAAACCTATCATCTAAATAGCAATTTTAAATGCTTTAAACTGTTAATTGAGATTTTATAGTTTATTTTTACCATTTTTATAACTTTTAACGATGATATCAGTATTCAGAAAAAACTAACACTGATGTTTTTATATTTCAAACAGAACTGAATCTTCATAATCAAATAAAATTATTTCAAGCTAATGTAGGATCCAAGCGAAAAATTGGGTTTTCAGATAGGAAATCTAAGACCAGAATTCTAATCAGTACGAAATTTTAAAAAATACTACTTTTAATACAAAGAAACGTTTAAATCCTAATAATAATAATAATTTAATACATAAAACTACTTGCGTATTATATTATTTAATTCTGTATGGAAGTTTCCAAAGCAGAGAACAGGTACATATGTAGTTGTTGGATAATTGTCTTATTTTATGTAGAGGTGCATGGTTATTCTTCTGTACAGACACTTTAAAAATGTACATATTTACTTCTTTCTTGGCACTGGCTCAATATCTCTGATCTTTATCACATATTTTAAATAATGAAGAATGTAGGCACGTATGATAATGAGGATTTTATCTGATTTAAAATATACATACGCTTGGTAAACCATAAAAGTGCAACTTTAAACACTCAACTTTATTCTAATGGCCATTCAAAGCTGCAGAACTAAGTATTCAGCTCAGATAAAACTGGGATTAGGCTTCACAAGTCCGCACCGTCTGATTTTTAAACGAGTTTGAAGCGGTAAAGGAACACTTTGTTATTAGGTCGACTGAACATCTGTTGAAAAGCAGATGTTAGTGTAAAATTATTTTTAATAATTTTTTTTTTTTTTTTTTTTTTTTTTTTTTTTTTTTTTTTTTTTTTTTTTTTTTTTTTTTTTTTTTTTTTTTTTTTTTTTTTTTTTTTTTTTTTTACGGTAACAGTTTGAATTGATGGTGAATTAAGCAATTTTGCTGCCACAAACGTTGAGTATAGTAAAGCCTCTTTTTAAATGAGCTGGTTTATTTAGTTTTTCTTTTCAACATATTTTTCACTTTTATTTTAATTTAACATTATTTTGATGATTTGTTTCAGGTAATTTTGTTTTTATTTTACTAGCTTTATGATAATGTCTGCATTTTTGCCTTCATAATTCACAACTACACAGCATCCTTACTTGTATGCATTATTATTTCAGCAGAATCTAGATATTTGTAAATAATGCAATAACTAAGTAAACATAATAAAAGTGGAATCTGCCATATTTTACTTAACAAATTCTTACTATAGGGCGTCCCACAAGGTTTATAACGTCTAATAATTACAGATTCGGATCGAACAAATCGAAACCATCATTTTGAAGTATTTATAATAGTCTAAACAGACTATGACGCTATATGCAGACACTCATACTTTATACATTAAAATATTCGTTGAAATGCGTTCCATCCGAATTTGTAAATCTTGGAAGTTGATTACCTTATGCGATATCCTGTATTACCTTAATTTTTTAAATTATAAAGTTTATTAAAAATTATTATTAGAATTACAATTAAAATAAATATTAAATAAAAAACGAATAAATAACAAGAGCTTTCAAATAAATAAATCTTTAATAAACTTGCCAGAGGATCTCTTTAACTCAGAAGCCCTAGGTCTAATCTGCAAAATTAGAATTCCTCTACTAGTTTTGATCCTGAAGTATTAACATTAAACCTAGCCTTTTTCATTAAAATTTAGTAATGTGTTATATAAATTTTCGTCATCATATATTCATATATGATATTCGTATATTCGTCATCATATTTCGTCACATATTTGCCAGTGCTTTTTATGCTGTAATTAAAAATTATAAAACCGAGAAAATTTAACTTTTAGAAATATGAAACAAAATTTTAAGCTTCTATATTCTACCATTTGAAATCAAATATATAAAAAAAATATTATGAAATTCATAAAATCTTTTAGAGAAACCCTTAATAAGTTCAATCTTTTTTAGTTTATTATCAATTAATGCTACATTTTTAATTAACCGTTAATTTAAATTTCGATTGTAGTGGAACAATTAATTTAGAACCTCTTCTTTTTTTAATACTTAATTTATCGACCAAAATTAATAAAACATTAACTTGGGTAATCATTTTGATATTTCACTAAAGTGTGTAAGAAAACTTTTTAAATCAAAAATATTTTGTATTGTTAATTAATATTTTGCTTCTTAATTGGTGAATAATGAGTAATAAGTACAAAAAATGGTTTAGATAGTCATCTTATCATTTCATTAAATTCTAAAAAAAATTTGAAATCAAACTTAAAAAAAATTTATTACTAATTAATGCTACATTTCTTGATTGGCGAATAATGATTTATATTTTCATCGAACGTAATAAAAAAAAATGAACTCGGCAAATTTGTTAAATGATTCTTAAAAATAGAATTTCTTCTTTTATGGTTCATTAATTTTACATTTCTTGGAACAATCGTTACGTTTAATTACAGAAACGATTTTTTAAAAAAAAGATATTGAATCGATATCATTTGAGATGCGAGTGAAAATGCATGTCTAAACACTGATATACGGAGAAATTAAAGAATCCATATTTTGCGTCATACAATATTTAATTCATATATTCATATAAGTTGATTTAATTCATATATTCACAAAAATAAATGAGGATAGATATATATGTCTTTTATGAAAATATGCTGCGAATAATTCAAAATATTGATGCCTTTGGCTTTTGAAATCTATTTTTTATATTTAAGAAAAAACTTCAGACATTATGCAAAAATTGCTTCTGGGTTGTAAAAAATATAAAAATTGCTGCAATGATTTAATTTTAAAGCTAAAGAGAATCAATCTTTTAATCGTCAGAACTTGAAAATAGGAGCTTTATTTTTAAGTTTTTTTTTTATCGATTAATTCGTATGACGGTGCGCATTTCAATGGCTAGATGTTAGATTTGCACATTTTCCTTCAAGGAAATCCTTTCATGATTATTGGTGTGATAAGTATTGTGTTAAATTGTAATTTTCTTCACGTTAGATCAATTTTCCTGTCTTCAGATGTCTCCGAAAAACCACGAAACTTAATGCTCGTCATAAATCAAAGAAATTATATTTGGAAAATTGACGGTAAAAGATATTTTGTAATCTTTCCAAAATCTTCTAATAGACCTATTGTAATCAAAAATGACAGAAGGTTTTACTTTTTTTTTCAATAATTTATTTCTGATAAGAGTTAATTTCATTTTATGTTTTCCATTAATGTGAGTATTGTTATTATATTATGTAATAAAATTATTTCTAGTTTTCCGGGTATAACATACTTAAATGTAATTTTCTACCCGCACACTTGTTTCAGCGATGAAGTAAACAATTAGGAAATTTTAGTTTCTTAATGGTTTATTTCTGTTATCTTGATTAATTATGTTTAATTTGAAACTGCGGTAAAGATATTTTTGTAATAAATATCAATTTTTTTTAAATGTGAGTATCTGATCTCATCTGCAATCTTGTTTAAAAAGATTGATCATTTTCCTGAAATTTTATTGAATATTTGTTATTATGTACATTAAAATTTAACATACTTGAAGTGATGGATGACTTTTGAGAATTATTTATTTATTATACAATTGTAGAAATTATTGAAATTGCTGAATCATTACAGAATAACACATTTTGAGAAATAGCCATGTTCACGAAATTCTACAAAATATGTTTCAATGCCACATAGTCTTAAAAAATTAATCATTTCATTATAAATTGTTCTTTGTGCAAAAATCAGAGTTTATGCCATTTTACATAGAAAAAATTGAAATTTAGAATACTTTAGATTAGCGAACTCAAAATATATAAAATTAAGTTTGTTTCACAATGGATTACAGCTTCCATTCTCCTTTCTCTGTTCTTTTGGAACTAAATCTACATCTCAAGAAGTTTTGTCAGGAAACTGTAGTCGATATAAATGTCCTTAAATCGCAACGTATTTAAGATAACTGCGAAATAACAATTAAAGCGTGTTAATAATTGAAATAATATTCTTTTTCAAGCTATATTAAGTTTAAATTGTTACTTAAATGGGAATTTTCTGTCTCATGCATAGAACGTATATATTTGTATAGTATTAGAGAATTTCTGAAGAGTATATGAATATAGCTGCCTAAATAGGCAATATATTTTCATGAGGCGATATATTTTACTGCTTTATTTTGGGCAATCATTCCAAAACTTATTCTTAATTCTGATGAAGAGTTAGCTATCCGTGATTTTTTTTATTAGGTCTGATGAAAAATTAGAATATTTTATTATTTACCGTGTAATTTCTTTTATTCAAAAGTTTTCAGCAACATGCGTATGTAAAGTATATTTTATTACATATACTTTAGAACTGAGCATTTTGAACTACATTTTGCAGAACTGTTGTTGCAAATTCTCAGTTCCGGCGAAGAACTTGGCGCCATTTGTGTCATCACTCAAAGATACTATCTTAGATTTTTCATCTCCTTTATCTCTTACAGGAAATCTCTCATTAGGTGAACATTCCTCACAATTCCCAAGAAACGCCTGTATCTTGCAGAAGACGGTGCGATGTAGTATACATATCCATTCGTTAGTGACACACCGTGACAAACCCACGTCAAAGACGTGCCATCCTGAAATGGTGAATCGCATCTTAGTGGTGTTTTTATGTTCCCAGATCTTTATCTTTAGCGCTTTCGTGTTGTGGATGAATGATAAAGATCTCTGGAGCTATCCTCTCTCTTTTCGCATGATGCATCACCGCAGGCTTGAAATCACACTCAACCGTCGTGATACGCGTTATCTGTTCCTGGTTCAGCAGTGATGTCCCTTGGCGGTATCTGTCTCCAGATCCAGGACTCACTTTCATAAATCTCATCGTGTGGGTTATACCGCGACATAGGGTGATTATTTGGACCACTGACAAATTTTAACGGAAGGGAGTAGCACTGGCATTTTGCATAAAGTTTGATATATTTCGTCTTTGGCGAGGGTGAGTAGGATAAATTGGCACATATTCGTGCAAATCACGTGATATCAGAAAGATTTCTCAAACTTTTTAGTTGTTCGAGACATCTTTCTTCAAATACAATGTTCACTTTCTTAAATCTCACATTGAGTTGTTATTATTTGGACTACTGATAAATTTTAATACGGATGGTCACTTTGTATTTTGTATAAAGTTTTCATATAATTCATCTTTTGGGTGGATGATTCGGTGGAATTAGCGCAAATTCTTGAAATCACGTGTGCCTCAGAAGGCCTTCAAACTTTTTTATTTCTTTAACGATATATTTCTCTAGATGCGATGCTTACTTTCATACATTTTACTATGTAGGTATCCTACGACATGGTGCTATTACTTGTTTATGATAGACTTTAATGAAAGATAGTCGCTTTGTATTTTTAAAAAAGTTTGATAGGTTTCTCTGCATTTTTTTAAAAAGTTTGCTTTTTGGCGAAGGTGGATGGAGAAATTTGCACCAATACTTCAAATCACTTGTCTCAGAAGAATTTCTCAAACTTTTCATTCAAGTTTTTTTGTTGATATCTCTTTTCAGATCCAAAGTCCACACTCTTAAATCTGACACTGTAGCTTTTGTCAGGGCGTTATTATTTGGGACCACACGCAAATTTTAATGCAAGAAAGTTGCTCTGGGATTTTGCATAAACTGTTATGAAATACCATTAAAACGTATAAAAATTATGATTGGTTTTCATTTGTTTTTAACACTTTTCTCTTAGCACTTTCTTATGGCTGACAATAGAATTCTACTACACTATAAATACAAAAAAGACTTTTGGTTAATTTGATTGAGCAAACATATGGATAAATAAGATATGCCTAAAGAAAATTAATTTTAATTTCTTTGCCATTATTTAGCTTGATTGAAATGACTTTTTATGACATCTCTTTCAAGATTCTGAGTCTACATTTATAATTCTTATGCTTCAAGTTTATGCTTCGATATTTGTTGATTGTCGATTGTTAGAATGCAGGCGAGCTTCAGTAGGTAATAATTTTCTTAGCTTTGTGTAAGTTTTTATGTGTTTTTTAAAACATTGCAGGTGAATAACTGATGCAAATTTTTAAATCACGTATTTTTTGCAATTTCTCAAACGTTTTCATTTTAAAATCACCTCTCGAATACATAAAAAAAAATTCTGTCTGTAAGCAAAACTATTTTCACAACTTTAATTGTTTATATATAAATAGGTAAATGAGTGCATATAAATAAATGTTAGTAGCTTTAACTAAACAGAAGAAATATAGCTTCAGTTGTAAGAAGTATCAAAGTTTATTTAAAATGATAATAATAATAATTAAAAAATCCTTTCCAAATATTATTAGCTGCAAATGTTTCTTTGAATCATCTATTAAAATTTCTAAAACATGCGATCAGGATTGTGTAGCTTTGATATTTGAAATATCTTATCGTTAAGAAAGAAATGCTGAAATATTTGATTCTTCATTTTTTATTATAACTCACATATGGTAATTTTTTGCCCTATTCTTTGAAAAAATTTAGATAAATTGAACATAAACTACAAAATTCATTTCATTTTCATCCACATTCATTGAATAATATGTTTTTTTTTTCGAATTAAGTGCCAATGTTAAAAAGTGAATTTCTTTTAACAGAAACTTAACCTGCCCATTTAACTTTTTTCTTTATCAATTGCGATTCGACTTGAGGCTAAGATTTAATTGAACTTAAAACTTAAAATTGCTTGATTTTGAACAAATACAGCTGAAATTATATAAATTTCAAAATTTCTTCTTCCATTGCTAGGTTTCATCTATATAAAGGGCATTTAATTACTTTTCGATTATTTTACCAATTAACTTCATTTTATTTTTAAATATTTCACGTTTAATTTATAAGCACAAGCATCTGATCTGACAGGTAGGATCATATAACAAAACATGACCCTCTGGAAGTTTAGTACAATAAATAAACTCAACCCGATTTTAACACAAAAATGAGATATATACTTATGATTGATTGTAATTTGTCATGACAGATTTAAAATTCCATTTCCCCCCTTATTTTTTCATCTGTCAGTACTACTTTCTTCTATGAAGGCCACAAAATCCCACTCCCATATATTCAGCAGTAACGAACTCTTTGACACCCAACCGGTTCACTGGTAAAGCCATCAAAGACGGAAACCGGTGAAAAAAAAAACCTTCCTTTTCCTTCAGTACTTAAAAGTAAGCTCTGCGGCAATCCGCCGCAAAAACTTCTCATGTCTCATTCATAGCGCGTCTCCAATTGTAGAAACAAAAGGCCGAACTAAGCCGAGTGCATCCGAGCTACTACCAATTTCCGATTGCTAATCATGGGATGGAAATTCTTTGCGCGATATATCTCGGACTCGTCTCGCTTTCCCTCTGTCCCGAAAATCATGGAAGATTTATGACGATCGAGTGTCATATCTTAACGCTACTGTTTTGCCAAACCCTTTGTCTCGGTTGGGTTATTGTCTTCTGTGGCTTTATCAACTAAAGAAACCCACTGCTTCAATCGCAGGAATGGAAATACTGTTGGGATTAATTCTCACGTTGGGAGAGAATACTTTTGTGTGATTTGGTCGGGTTCTTTTGTTGAAGTTGATGAACTTTAGCGGGTTTTGATTGGTGGATTTGAATATGACGCCATAGCCTGTATTTTCAAAAACATTGAAAATCTGAATTATTTGTATATGGAAATGGATTTTGGCGTTGCAAATAAATCCTTTGTATTTACATTTTATAGACCTTGATAAGGATTGATTCTCACATTGAAGAGAAGGCTTTTGTGGGGTTTGGTGGTGTTCTTTTGTTGAAGTTGATGAGCTACAGCGGGTTTTGATTGGCGATCTGAATATGACGCCATAACATGCGTTTTCAAAAACTGATTAATTTGTAGATGAAAATAGATTTTGTTATTGTGGAGAAAATGTATGTATGTAACTACGTGTTATAGATGTTGATGAATTTGAGTAGTTTTAATCAGTGTACCTGAATTTAAGGTCTTTGCTTCACACATGACATTGCTTTGAAAAATTCATGAAAATGGTCAGTTTATTAACTAGAAATGATATTTTTGGATGGTGTGAATTTCTTTCTTAAAATTTGTAGATGCTGATTAATTCGAATGATTTTAATTGGTATGATTTAATTTAAGGTTATGATCTGTAAGGAAAGCAAGTTTGAAAAACTACTTTGTTGAATACTATACTTATTGCAAATGAATCCTAAATTTGAATTACATTTGTATATTAGATACTAGTTGTCTTTCTCGAGCAGCTGGTTATTATTTTTTTTAATATTGTTGATATTTAATTTCAATTAAGCCTATTATGATAGGTTTTTTAAGATCAGAAACTTCAACAAATTATTCTTAAGTACTAAATTTTGATAGGTATAAAGCCGTGTTATTTTAATAATTATGAATCAATTTATTATTCACATACACTTTCCAACTGGAGTCAAATTACATGGCGTTATAATGATATTGAAAGCTTAAATGTCTGTGTTACCATTCTAATAATATGTTTTTTTTGGTATATTATTAGATTGTTTTTTTCCCTTCAAGTAAACTGTGGGGGATGATATATAATCACTTTCTTTTATAATAATCAACAATTGCAGAAAACCGTATGATTAAATGTTTTATAAAAAACTAAGGAAACAATGAAAACAATTTTTGATTACTTTCAGCAATTATCGTCAATCACGTTTAATTTTTAATTAATCAATTTTAAAAAAAATCTGTATTGCGACTTATGGCACTTTAGAGATCCGTTGACAGTTACTTGTCAGTTTTACCTAAGCCGTGTGAGCGTCTCTTGTTTTTTCAGCATTGTCAACTAGGGCCAAGAGTACTACTTTGCTATTTCATGCGTCACATTCCTTTTTTTTAGGGGGGGGGGGATTCACACATCTCACAGACTGAATACAGAAGAAGTCTCATACCCGAACCGGATTCTATCTCAGAACGTCCAGATGAAGGGGAAGACGCTCCAGCACGCTGGTTCAATAATCCTTTCCTCGATATATATTTTCACTTTCTAAAATAGACTTGGGCCAAATACCATTATTCTAGGTTTCGCGGTCTATTTTGCTAAGTGCTAAAACATAATCGCTTTCTCCTTTATTGTTGGTAGAGATCCTTTATCAATACAATACATACAGACTCAGAGATATTTCTTTTTTCACATTTCTTTTTCAAAATATTTTCTTGAATGTACATCGAGAAATATCAGAAATACGAAAAAAAAAAGCATATTTTATACATTAAAAATATCGAACATATATATTGAAATCCAAGCTGTAGAAAAGTTCAATTTATAAATATTCATTTAAATAATAAGTTTTTTTTTTTTTTTTTTTTTTTTTTTTTTTTTTTGTATTTCAATTTTCTCATGCACAGATTATGTCGTTTCCTGTTTTTGTTTTCGTTGTCGCGTTCAACCATAAATTGTCTCGTTTTTAAATTTCATAGTCATATAAAGTGTTTTTTAGTTTTTTTTGCATTTCTAGCTGTCAAAATTCACAATCAGTTACTTCCGTTATGTTTTGTCATTGTTTTCATTTGATCATGGCACGCAAGTAACAGAGCCATCCAAATGAAGATTTCAGTTATATAAGCAAGGCTGTCTCATTTTTATGACCCCGAAACCTGATGAAGACATTTAGAGATTCAAATTACAAGAGTCATTTGGGGAACTTAGTTTTTGAACGAATATTTAGATTTGTAATCGCTCTGAGCATTTTCATTTTATTATTTTTCAGAAAATATATCTTTCATAAATATTTTATTTAGGGATTTAAATTTTTATACTGAAATATATAACCTATATATTAACCTGAAAATATTTTATGAATATGAATATTAATATATAAATATTATATATGAATTAAATTTTATGAATATGTAATTGAAAATATTAAAAATGCATTGAAATATTGCTGAAATATTTAAATTTTAAAATACAGAAGAGATTGAATTTTTGACTTTAAAATTTTGAATATACTTTAAGATAGAAAGTCTGATTTTACATTTATACTTCTAAATACTATAATATATATAATTAAATTCAACTGATTTATGAAAGGGAATACAATATGACAGCTGAATACTCGAAAAATACAATTTTCATAACCATCCTTTTCATTAAAATTTATTTCCGTAGTACATTCTATTTTATTTACACTGAATGTTGTAATTCATAAGCAGATTCTTCCATTTTTGTATATTGAAATAATTTATAATAAAATAATACATTGAAATAATTAAATAATATATTGAAATAATTTAATAATTTATATTGAAATAATTTAATAATTTACAATGAAATTATTTATATTTAATATTGAAATAATTTCAGAAACTTTGACAGTTTCCACAAAATTGTATCTTTCATTGATATTTATTTCATTATTTCTCTGAATTTTTCAATATTTAGATTTAATTAAAAATGGTGTTGATTGGGAAAATAATCAAACACAGTGTGTATAATCAATACTGTATATAATGAATAGACAATATAATTAATTATAGGATAATATCGATAAATCAAATCCATTAATATAAAAAAATAAACCGACATTAATTTTGAAAATCTCTAATATGTAATTTTCATTCCATCATACCTTTTATGTAGTATTTGCTTATTTTACATTATAAGTATTTACTTCTTTCATTAACTTTTACGATCATTTTATTTATCGTAGATCATAACACAGAACAAGAAACATAACAAAAATTGAAAAAAGTATAAAAGAAGCGACAATATTAAATACTGTTATTTGGTTTCTGAGAACTTTTTTCCTAATTTATTTAATGAATCACCCGAGAGACTTTACAACTTACATGGTAGTTAACAAAATAAACCATAAAACACGACAAAGATGGAAAATGAATGTGGCAACAATTTAATGTAGTAATATATGGTTCATCATAATTTATTTTCTTAATTTATTTAGTGAATTGTTCGACAGATGTTATACTCTGCATTGTAGTTAGCTACATAGACCAATAAACATCGCAGAGACATCAATTTTTTATCCTATATATGTACTATCATCATTTATCAATGTGATTTATGTTACTAAGAAACCTTTTTATTATTATTATTATTATTATTAACCAACATTATTGGCAGCGGCGTAAAATAACAAGCACTGTAAAAATAATAATAACAATTCCAAACAAAGTGACGATTTTTTAAAAAATATTTAGAATCGATTCTTATAAGATTCTTATAATTTTTTAAAAAGATTTATCCAATAGATTTCATTATCTGCATTACAGTTAGCAACATCGATAATAAAACAGCAAATGGTAATGGTTTTTAATATTATGGTTAAATAATGTGGTTAAAACTTTGGAATGGGCTAAAAATATTATACTTCAATCTTTACCGTTAGTTTTTCATATACAAAGAAACATAATTATGAAATCTTAAGGTTTTTATCAGTTAACATTGCTAATAGCAACGTAGAAAGAGACGCATCTCAAAAATCGAAAAATTGAAGCTGATTTTCTGTGCTGTTGTATAATTAGATAAAATTTAATTTATTATTCAATAAATCATCCAATAGATTTTATTACAAACACTGTAATTAGAAATAGAGATCGACCAGTGACTGTGATCTCCCCGTAACTTTCTCGCTACTTACTTCTGAAGATGTTATCCTTCGCTTTCTGCATGAAATTGTGCTCTTTGAATAAGACACCTAATATCTTTATAGCATTGGCGAACGAAATGAAAGAAATATTGTGAAATAAATTCACTATTTAACATTGGCACTTAATTCGAAAAAAAAAAAAAAAAAAAAAACATATTATTCAATGAATGTGGATGAAAATGAAAGGAATTTTGTAGTTTATGTTCAATATATCTAAATTTTGTGTGAATTTAGTTTTTTTTATTCAATATATTTTTGGTGATTTTTTTTTTTGGCTGTTATCCTTGCCACTTAACAAAAGGTACCCGAAAATCGAATTTGCGTGCATTGCTTCAAACAGATTGAAACTAAACTTTGATACAAAATTGCAATTGTAGGCACTAAATCAAACAAATTTTATGTTTTTAAGTTTTTGCATGCTTGATTTATCATGTTCACATGTTTATGAAAGTACATACTGACGCAAAGTCAATTTCTTGACATATTTGATTGCTAGTTCGATAGGTATTTATCTACATTTCAAATTTTAACTCCGTTTAACTAATTTTATCCACCTAACTATTCTCCGTTTTGTAGTTATCGTGTTAACTTGCATTAGGATGCTCTGGCTGACAGATTTTCTCTGAATGCTAGTTAATTATGAAATACACCAGCCAACATTATAGTAAGAAAAAAAAATGCCTTAAGTTTTGGCATCATAGTATCTTTAAGCAGTATTTATCTTCTTGTTTTATTTAGTTAATCAACTTGGACTTTCACCACAAATATTTTAGTCCACTCGAAGACTTAGTTTTCGTGTGGGGGCTCAAGCAGAAAGTGTTTGACGACGCAGCAAGTCAGGCGTCCCATAGGCGTCCGCCTTTTGATATTTCGTCTACATGCCTACCAGAATGATAAACTAACTTGCACCTACTAATTTCCGAAAGACTCCTCAAGTGTTTTTGATTTTGAGTCACCCCCAACTTTTTCATAATCTAGTATTACCCTTACGGAATCTTCGCTTTGTTTTTGGTCGATTATTATTATTATTATCTTTCTTTCGTGATGATAGTTTGTCACGAAAGAATGGCTTTCGCTTGCAATCAGTCCACATGGGTGGTCGATTGATTTGCGTGGACTCTATATGTTAAAGGATGCAAAACATGTTACAGATTTCCTCTCGGCCCTTTTTTTCTGCAAAACACCTCTTCTAAAACATCACTTCCGTCCTTCTAAAAAGTACCGAAAAAACGTTTAAGTAGTATTATCTAAAGAAATGAAGCGTTTTAATTTTTAAAAACGGGTGTCAAAAGCCTTAAAAACTGTGTTTTTTCTATGCTCTCAAAAATAACACAATGTCAAATGATGTGCATTAATTTCCTTTCCCAAGGTTCATAAACATTCCTTTATGAATCATTTTTGCTTTTTGTTTATTTATTCAACTGAAATGTATGGGAACGTGAATATAAAAGATAATAATAATAAAAAATAATTATAAATAAATAAATAAAAATCTTTTTGACTATTCAACCGAAAAGTAAATTATTTATTATTTTATTGTTTTGAATTCGAAGATTTTGGCATTAGAGTTTTTGTGCGATTTAATTCGCTATCATTTATGACTTCAAAAAATGAATGGCGAGATTTTTATTCCCTTATTGGATGGAAATTCAAAGTACTAAGCTAAAAAGTTATTCTTCAAAAACCAAATAAGAAAAAGAAAACATCAATATCGATAACATTGAAGTTGTTTTGTACTTTCTATACCAAACCTTACTGGGTCTCACGGAGATCTCAACCAACTATTATCATAGACTTTCCTTTGGCACGGCCGATTCAAATAACTATTTCTAACTTTCTAAGATAAACATGTGATCATTAATAATGAATATCTAAACATAGGAAAAGAGAACTCGTATTTTGTCTGTGTGAAATTATTTATATAAAATACTTTCTATTTTTTGAAAGAAAAAGACATACTCTGATTATTTTTAATAAAAATTATATATCTTGGTGATTTTTCTTTGTTGGATTTCATTTTCCTCATATTTAATGACTTATGACGGCTGGTTGGCGCCGGATAACGATTGATTTCAAAGGTCATTTGCAGTAGAATCGCAATGTAATGACACCATGATATCTCACCATTTGGGGCAATTATCATTGCTTTTTTTTTGTTTTGAAGAAAATAAAAAATATCAACAGAGGAGGAAGAGAGAATATACACGCTTGCCAATTGTATGGAAAAACAAGACAATTCTTTTGAATATGTTTCAAAATTTATATACCTCCTGGTTTATAAGCAACAATTTTTTGTAAAGAATGTAGAATTCCATAACTCTGATGTATGGAAAATGTGCATAATTAAATTTAATGTGCACAATAATTTCTAATTGATGTATATTCTCTTAAGCATAAAATTGTTATTAGAGCACCGGTAAAAACTGATTTTAATTTTTTTTTCAAATCATTTGCATTATCATATTTTCAAATTGAAGTTTCAATATTTCTTAATGGTATTCATTTAAAATATTGCTGAGAATTTAAATTTTGTTTTAGTTAAAAGTAGGTGCAGTCAACTATATTTATATTTCGTTATCATACCTTCTTGTTAATGTAAATGTTTGTACATAATTTAATTTTAAATGAAATTGATTTGAAATATAGATGTTTTTTAGCAATACAAGAACTTTACAAATGTTTAATCGTAAATTCTATGTCCTATTAAATAGTAATTATTTGAATGAATTTCACTTCTTTATAACTTTTTGATATCTATCAACTAATGTAAATTCTCTGGATATTTCGTAATGTTTGAAAAACTACCAAATTTTATAATATTTCATCATTTAAATTTATAAATGGAACTTATTTAAAAGTTTACATCAAATTATATGGCCTCAAAGGTAATTTACTTGAGCAAATAATCTATAAAAATTTCTTCGAAATAATGATATGTATTCTAAGTAATAATTTATGAATAATGGTTTTTAAATTACCAAGAGAAAAAAAAGTCAGTTTAAGCTAAAACAACATGGGATTATTTCAGCATTTCAGTTTCTTAAAATGAATTTTGATAGTTTTATTATGAAAAGTTAGAATAAAGTAAGTTTATAATACGAATATAGAGTTTATTCAAAATTGAGTGTAAGTTTATGTATTTTTCTATTTTCTGGATTGAATTTCCCTATTCATTTCATAAATATAAAGAAATATTCATTAATTTATTCACATTTAAAAGGATCAAACATAAATAACTGCATACAGATCTCATATTTGAAATTTTAACTTTCATTTTTCTTCTGCACACTATTATTCATTACCTAAATAAATTCTTTGTCATGTTTATTCATTTTAATATAGATATGAAAATATTTTAAATATTATAAAACATGAAACTAACAAATAAAAACAAAACACCTCGAATTAAAAAAGAAATCAGAATTGGAAAATTAAAGAAAATATCAAAAAAAATCAGCATTAATTTAAAAGAACGCTTTTTATTAATTTTCAATATTTCATTATGAATAACTTTTACCAAATAATATTTTCAAACAGACGTATTTCAAAATTTTAAGTGCTATTTTTTACGTTAGAAAAGTATAAACTAAATACAGTTACCGACAGCATTAAAATTCCCCATGATATCTGCAGAAAAAAAGTATCTTATATCACCCAAAACATTAAAATAAATTTCAAATCAACTATAAATTCATGCACTTAATATTAATATTTATTTAAATCTGGTTTGAATACAGCGCCAAAATTTCAGATTTGGAAAGTTTATGTGATATCCATTTCTTGGCGGGATTTATAATAACCCAAAGGCAAGACTTTTACTCTTTTTCATTTAGGAATAACAAAATATCGAGCGAAGAGCTTTGGGCAATTTAATAACTCGTTTTATATTCATAGCGAATCGTAAATTTTAAATGAGCCAAATTGGGTACAAAGAGCAGTGCTGTTTTCGTTTAGTCACTCCAGTGTTTTAAACATCAATGGGTATTAAGAACCAAATTGTAAAACGGAAAGATCAGCATGTGTTGCGGTCTGAAATTGTTTGTAACTTTATAATACTGATTTAAATTATCTTATTCAGTTGAATGCTCAAAATGTACTCATTTAGGAAAGTGTGCTTAGTATGCAATTTGTATTCAAATTAATAATTTTGCTTTAAAGGATAAATATTAGTGCTCTTATTTTAACAAAATGGCAGGTAATATAGTGCTAACGATGGTAATATAAATTTCAATTCCCCGCTATTTAAACCGACTAAAACTAAGGGCTGTAACTTTATAATACCGATTTAATTATCTGCTTATTCAGTTGAAATTAGAGTGGGCCCATTTTTTAGAGAAAGTGCTTAGTATGTAATTTGTATTCAAATTAGTTGTTAACTTTACTTTAAATAATAAATATTACTACTATTATTTTAACAAAATTATAGATAATATAGTGCTAACGATGATAATGTAAACTTCAATGCCTCTATAACTAAAATGACAAAAAATAATTTTTTCATTAGTAATAATTTTATAGTTCGCAATGATATTCTTGAATCTGTTACTTCACTTACAGTAATTTATTATTATTAGGAGAAATTTTTACATTATATGTGCAAAGTTGTGAAAGTAAAATGGATATTCTATTAGAGTAATTTACTATCTAATAAACTAGAGATATCTCTGAAATGACGAATTTTAAAGATATTATTGAAATTTGCAAAATTTCTGGTAATTGTAAATAATTTATTCTTTTTCTCTATCTCTTTTTGTTATCTGAAATTACTAAAATTTTATTTCATATATTTTTTTCTATTTTCAAAAAATATATAATTAATAGCAACAAACGCAATTAGTAATAACAGATATTGGTGTATATATAATACATGATTAATAAAACCCCGATATATTTATCAATTATATGATAAGATTTTAGCATAATTCGTCTTTATATTAATAATGTGGGTCTTTCGCAATTTTGATAAAAGATAAAAGATTTTATTTTTTGCTAATTATTAAGATTCAACTTTCTTTATTATTTGAAAAATTCTTTTCCTAAAAAACACTTTACAACTATTAAAAATATTATATTTCAATAAATTATAAAATTTAAATCAATAATTATAACAAAATTAAATCTATAATTACATCAAGAAATTAAATCAATAATTATATCCAAGCAACAGTTAAATTAAAACGTATAAATCAGCTAGGTATTTTTAAATGTTTTTTTTTAAATTTACTATCTTTGAAAATAAAAATAATTTTCTAAAATCGAATGTATCCGATTTCTATATAATCCAAAATAATAATCAGTCACCAAAATAAACAGTGACATCTGTTAGGTTTAAAATAACAATCAATGTCCAAAATAGAAAGTACCATCTATTTTAGAAGTTAAATTAATTCATAATAATGATATCTGTAGGACTTAAAATAACAATCAGTATCCAAAATAGAAGGTGTCCTCTAATTAGGAAGTTAAATAAGTTCACAATCTTTAAAACTAAATTCTAATTCCAAGTTATATTAAAGGTTATAAATAATTGGGTTTCTCAATTTTTATTAGCAATTAATTTTAAAATACTGTCTATGTATCATATTTATATTATAAATATCTTAAGTTTGTTTAGAAAATTTATCTCAGATTTCCGATTTAAGCTTAGTAACAAAAGGTATCATCATTAGACGGCTTCGAACTCCAAGTGTATCTTTTCTTTCCCGACAGAGTCGCAGCTGAAGTGTGAGCTACTAATTTAGCAACAAATCTCTTAGAAAAACAGGTGTCTGTAAAATTAGACACGCAGTTAGATATAGCTTCCAGTCTCACTTGAGGTCTCAGAAACGAAGTGTCTCAAAAGAAACAAAAATTGAAGCAGGGGAAAAACAAGTATACCTAGCTCGTGTAGCATAGCTGACATTTTCGTTTCCATAGCTCTGGCACCGGTTGGCAAAACTGACGCTATTTTTAATTGCCTGGATGAGTGAGGGCAGTTTAAGAAGCTTGTCATTAAGATGGATGAAAATGAGGGAAAAAAATCAAGCCACCTTTAGTGGCAGCCATCTTTGTCCCACTCGATTTTTGAGTATTCGTTAATATGTAAAGGGCTTAAGGAGAGTAAAACAATTAAAACAGCCTGAGTAGTTCCCCCAAAACTTTCTTGCATACAATTTACTAATAAATAGACTTATCCCTTTTCCTAAAAAAAAAGAAATTGTAGCATAAAAGCATTTAGTATAAAATTGTAGACCTTGGGCCGCGAATGTCTTGCATTGCATTGTTGAACTATAGTTGCGAAATATAAATGTTTGGCATGAATCGAATATTTTTAAATCTGTCACGAGAATATGTATTTAGGGCTTCATTTTGCCAGTCGATTGATCCTAAAATTTGACATAAAACTATAATTGTATTTCAAAATGATATATAAAATTTCATTGATTTAAATCACTGAGTATATGAGCATGTTACATGCAAGTGAAAGTACAGCTGTTTAACGATTTGGTTCATCTGTATTTTAGATGCTAAATCCAGTTCTTTGCATTTTGTATTTATCGAATTCACCAGTGCATAAACAACCAGATAGGCATTCAGACATACCGATAGTCATTCTCATAAATGCTTTTTTTTTTAAAAAAATTGGAAGAAAAAAATCATTTGTCATAGGAAATAAAAATTTCGTTATAACTTCTATGTTTCGAATTTCATTCATCTAATTCTAAGTGCTTCATAGTAATCATGTTCAAGATAGACAGATACATATATGCATACACATAATTGCAAGAATATGCTTTTTGAACTTAGAGAGGTCTGAAATGTGGTCAAATTCTGAAACCATCAACGATTAATCAACCAAAACGATTAATCTTTGATTAAACAAACGATCGATTCTTTGATTAAAAGAAACGATTAATCAAAATCATTTTAATTTATGACAACAGTATTGTGCTGACAAAAAAGTATTTAATACATTGCTGAGCTGAGGTATGTAAATACAATAATTAATACAATGAAAGACGTTTTAGTAAAATCCTCTTAAAAGTTTTAATCAAAACAAGAGAAAAGTTATATTAAAATAAAATTCGTAAATTTAAAAAGGTGTAAAATCGGTTGATATGCTTTTATATGCTTTGAAGTTACAGAGGAAAAGTATTAAAATATGAAGTAATTTTTATTTAAAATCTAAGCAAAAATCTTGAGCAAAATAATTTCTTCTTAAACATTCACAACCAGAGAATTATCTATATGCCAAAAATTATCTACAATCGAATAATTATCTACATGCCTAGATTTATCTTTAGTCAAAGAATTTGGTTAATCTGGCTTGAAAGTCTCTTTTATAGAATATTTTGAGGATGTATTACAATGTACATCATTTCTTGTTCTTTGTTGTTTACTTATAATAAATCAAACACTTAAAAATTATTTTTTTAAATGAATATTTCAATCTCAATACAGTAATATTCCATAAAAGTGGCATATAATTAGAGATAAGAGAGTAATCAGATCGATGAAAAGCAGTTGTTATATTGCGATTTTATATCATAATAATAGATATACGAGACATTATATTGTTCAGAATTGATATAACCATTTCGTTGTGCTAATTAGACAATTCAATGTTGATTGACTCTTATGGAGAGTTCCTATGGAATGACACATTGGCTGTACGCATTTGAAAGCTGTCAATCCTAAAGGAAGGTCTGTTTAGTTGGAATTGATTATATTATTAACGAAGGATAATCGTAGTTGTAGTTGTTAAAGAACATAATTGTTATTTGTTCAATTTATATCAAATTCAACATGAATTGAAATCCGAAGATAATGTTTTCTCAATTAGATGGATGAATAAAATTTTTCATATTTTTAAAAAGCAATAATTGTTTCATATTTATTTATGAAATGGGTGAAGCAACGGAGCAAGTATTAATAACAGAATTAACTGCGTGATGAAGTGGATGCAGTTTGTAATTAATAAACAGAAAAAAATGCACTTTTTTCAAATTCATTATCATTATCTAAAATCTTTATTCTTACTTCTTTTTAATTTAATTAATGCGTTATGAATAATATGCTATGAGTGCTAAAATTGTTTCTGTCTTTCAATGTTAAGTTCTAAAATGGTTTAGAACGTTGCGGTTTGGTGGTAAAATTTTGGTTTCATGTCTGGAATATAACAGATTCAAAATCAGATTCCACGATGTAAGAGGAATTAGTGTGTTAAATCTATATGGATCAAATGTCCAGTCTTGGATTTGGTGCAGAAATTTGGCGAAAAGATATCGACAATAGCATCGTCTTTGACAGTTTAAATGTGTGAAGTTTATCCTTAGGATATTCCTCAGAACAGGTCGGGGTATAAATATAATTAATCTAAATTTAAATAGTATTTTTTTTGTGATAGAGAGCCCAAAATTATGAAACGATGATGGCTTCCCAAACTTCTTGCGTTTCATTTATCTATAATATATACTATATTTTCCTTCTTGCGTTAAATTTATCTATAATAAATCTGAATGGCAAAGAAAACTTCCTAAAATGTAATAATTGGCGTAGAAAGTATTACACAATAAGTAAAATTATAAAATATTTTAAATATATTTTAGCGATAGTTCGGCTAGTCACATTCGTATAGCTAGAAGATAAATCATTTCGAATCTAATGTAAGGAATTCAGAAGGATGCAAGACAACGCATGCGTATATTTTGAAATAAGCTCAGACCAACATTACGCAGCAGAATGTGTCAAAAAAATTAAGAGGAAGACTTAGTATGAATAGTAATTTTAACACAATATTACAATACAACGGAAATTTAAAAATAATAAAAGAAATGATGGCAAAGACAGTTTGAGGATTCTTCGAACTTTTTTTTTGACGGCTGTTTTCTTATGGAAAAGTTGGATAGTTAATGAGCATAACAAAGAGTCACAATAATCCCGATTTATATGGTTTAATTCTTTGGTAACGGAGTGACTGGCTGTAATATTTTTTAAAAAAGAATCTAATTTTGACATTTCACGTCAGAAATATTTATGGATTAATTAATATTAAATAATTAGGCATATCGGAATATAGTTTAAGCTTTAATATATCTTTCCGTCCAAAATTAGTGGAAAGAGGTATAATTTGGACGTATAATGAGGATTGGAAGACGTATAATGAGGTGGATTTAAGTAGAGGCATTTTTTCCAGCAAAATAACCACACGGAAATTAATCTTGTGCCAAAACATTTTGGAAAACGCCATGGCCAAAGATGGCGCAATCGACGTGTTTTCGCTTTCTCATCGGTTTCATCAAGGGTTCTTGCAGCTCGCGTAGCTCCTTGTTTTTGATGTCGCGGCACATTAGTGAGATCTCTCTTTAGGTTTACAAATGGAGAAGGTATTTTTTGGCATTGGTGCCGCGTCGCTGTAATGTAAAGGGGAGAGATAATGCTTTCCACTTAATACCTTCGTAGCTTTAAAATACCTTCGAGATCAGGACTCATCCACAGAACCTGCAAACAAAAGGAATGAGATGGATTAATGGTGAACAAGATTCTTCCATTGAATACTGCGATTTGCACTCACCATTAATCTGAATTAGAGGGAAGTGGCGTGAACGTGACGATGCAAACTTCACGCATTTCAGATTTCATTTTTGCGTCCTTGCGTGGAAATCAAGATGGTGGATGGTTAAAGGTCGCATTTTAATCAAGATGATTAAAATGCGAACAATTGTTTGCTGCTTTTTTTTTTAATTCTTCGCATCAGTGAGGTTCTTTTATAAACCATGAACATTCAGATGCTCATACGATTTGATGCTTGGAACAATTAGTCTACTAAAAGTGATATTTACAGAGACAACTCAAGTCATTTGACGATAAAGTATTTGTATTTCTTTAATTTGGGAAGAAGAACAAAAAAAAAAAAAATCCGCCATAGGATCTCCCCAAAACATTCTCACATACCCTTTAATAAATGCGTTACCCCTGAGAAAGCTTTGCATGGCATTCACGTACAGTAATTGCAAAATATTAACTTTTGGAGTGAATTTAGCATTTTTCTCGAATCTATCATGTCATCCTTGGCGAGTTTTTTTTTTCTTTGCGATTTATTTTGGCAGTCTTTTAATAGTATTTGAAAATATAATTTGTGTTTTACAACCGACTGAATCAAAAATTTGGCACAAAATTACATTTACAGACAAAAATATCCATATCAAATTTGATACATGTAAGCCATTGCGTATTGAAGTTATCGCGTTTACATATTTCTAAAGGAAAAGACCGGCAGACGGTCAATCCTTTGTTGGAATTTGCTCAAAATTCGGTAGGCGTTTATACTAAAGATATTAAATCTATGAACTGAATTTTGTATTTATACCTCTATTCGTTTTGTTGTTATTATGTTAACTAATATTCGAATAGCTTGGCAGATGGACTTCCTCTGAATAGTTTTTTTCCCCCACAGAAATTTGATAGAAATCTTCAAAAAGGTTGTAAAGAATGTATACCAAAATACAACCGTCTAGCTCAAAGCATGTTTGAGTTATCTTTGTCACGGACAAAATGACAGACGGACATTTTCCAAAAATGTGCTTTTCGAGTTCAAAGAAATCTAAAACGTAGAGATTTGTCAAAACCCAGTGCTCGAAGTTTTTGACGATTACTATACTTCCTCTATACTACGTATGCAAGAAAATAATAAGTATATTCTGACGTGCATTTCCATAAAGTGAACAAATTAGTGGATGAAATTATTTTATCACTTATAATATTAATCATTTATGACATGCTTTCTGTTGTGCATTGACTAATATTATACTTTTTTTTATGCAGACGAATGTTCCCAGCTTTCAAAGTTCGAGTCAGTGGTCTAGACAAAAAGGCCAAATATATTCTGTTGATGGACATTGTTGCCGCAGATGATTGTCGCTATAAGTTCCATAACAGTAGGTGGGTCGTGGCAGGCAAGGCAGACCCAGAAATGCCCAAAAGAATGTACATACACCCAGACTCTCCATCCACTGGAGAACAGTGGATGCAAAAAGTGGTCTCCTTTCATAAATTGAAACTGACTAACAACATATCCGACAAACATGGATTTGTAAGTATATGAATTTTGTTTATTTCTTTCATTGCTTTTTTTTCATTTGAACATCATCTTGCTAATTTTTTTGAAAAAATTAATAATATATATAAATGCTTAATATTGGTAAACTTTAAAAAGATATTATTTAATACAAGTAATTTAACCAACAATCTAATGTATTAATCAAAGTTCATTCTATTTTGCAAAACTTATCATCTAAATTGTCAGTTCTAATAGAGGATAATTCCGTTATAAAATTTGTGAAATAGTCTTTTTTGGAGGGTGAGGGGTGGAGAGTTGGTTGGTTTGGTTTTTTGGATTTTAGTGGAGAAAGAGCCATTCTTAGCTAAACTGCGCCAAATATTAGTTGGATTTTTTTTTTTTGCAGGAGGGGGGGGATTTTCTGCTGCCCATCACATGGAATGTAAAACCTTTTTTGAAATCCTTTTCGCCAACCTCTTAGAAGCAAAGTCTGGTTTAGAATAGCCTTATCAATCTTTATTTTAGGGACTTCAATTACTTCTTTTGTAAAAAACTAATTTGTTAAACCAAAGATCTATTCAAATTTGATTCTTAAAACTCGAAACTTTGCAGCTTTAAAAATTATCGGCGTTAAACTGTTACAAACTAACCAAAAAAAGAAATTTTTCAATCTTTTAAACAATTGGTTTTTAGGGATATTTCGAAAAATTTAATACTTTATTTTTAAACAAAAAGAATTACTTAAAATAAAAGAAGAAAAAAAAAAACGTCGTTCATTCACTACTGAAACTTCAGAATATTTTAAACGGAATTTCGATTCTACAAACTTAATCAACCTTAAACTCAATCATTAGGTCAATTATTTTTTTCCATAAATCTTGAGTTAAATGGTAACTATAAATGAATAATCAAAATGGTAAGCATAAATCATTTATCCATGCATGAATGCTTTCGGAGATTCTTGCTTGCAGTTCTAAAAGAAACAATTCTCACATTTCATATGCAATAAACTTAAAATTTCGACTATACGATTGACAGAAACCCAAAAATAGACTGCTCCTGACATTTCACTTTGTTACTTACAGCAAAAATTTTACCGATGGCGATAATGCAACTTATAAAATATTATTTTTATTTAATTTTTTTCAACATGTATTCTTCGTTTACTAATTTCATTACTTATGATGAAGATTATTTTGATAACTTTTAAAATAATCTTTATTTTATCAAAGATAATTTTACATTTTTTTTACTTGATTTTGAGAGGCATTTCCTCAAGCTCATTCATAATAAAAAATGAGCTAACCGCCCCCCCCTTTTTTTTCAAAACCCTTATATTTATTTTTGATTGAAACTTTCTTAAAAAAAGATTTAATTTTTTGTAACATGATTGTTCCAAGGATCCTTCGATTATCATTTTCATTGTTCATGACAAAGATTGCCTGATGGTGATAATATGACTTTTAAAATAATATTTTCATTTTAACTAAGATAATTCTACATTTTATTTTATTTTGAGATGACAATAAAAAATGAACTAAAACACTTTTCATTTTCAAAACTCTTATATATTTTTTAACATTTTTCTTTAAAAAAAAAGGTTTAACTGTTAGTAACATGGTTGTTACATGGATCCTTCAATTACCATTTTCATCTTCCAAAGACTAAGTGGAGACCGTCTTCCCGCCACCACTTTCCCGCCTTTCCGAAGTCCATTCACACTTTGTTTCACACCCGCTACATCTTTCATTTTCATACAGATCCGATTTTAAGTATTGCGCTGCATTTAATACGTCACTTCACGTCCTCATCATTCTCCTTGACGGGCTCACGTCGCTTTTGAAGTGAAGAAAAGTCGTTAATCGTTAGTTTTGAAGTGTACTTGATATTAAGTTCTTTTTTAATAACGGTCTGATGTGGGAAATTTCAAAATGGTTTCCACTGCTACAGCATTGTTTGGAGCTACTGTAGCAGAATTCCTTGAAGAAATCTTGGATTGATCATAATCTTGTTTTAAGTGGTGAAATGGTGATGCATTTTGCACGAAGAATTTCTTTAGTTGCGTAGAATTATAAGAGTTAATATTCTAGTGCTGTTTAGAATAAAGCGAGTTTCTATTTTTGGTTTTATAATTCAAATAAATTAATAAGGTTACAATAAATTCTATTTTTAAATAACTATCTTTTAAATTTAAAATTTTTGAATTTTGAATTTAATATTGTTATATTTCAAATATCAAATTATTAGTTTTGAATAATAAATTACTAATTAAAAATTTTATTATATACAACATAAAATTAATTGGCAAATTTCGGATTGTTCATAAATAATTTATTTTATGTAGTTTGATGTAGATGTATTTTGGATAAAGAATTTTTCTTCAGTAACAGAAAATTTTAGTATTAAAATTGTAAAAAGCTCAATATTTTAGTTAGTATATTTTGGATTTAAAACTTTTCGAATTTGAATTTGATATACATTAATATCTATGAATTTTAAATTATTATACGTTGTATTTAATATTTATAGCAACATTATTAAAAAACAAATTTCATTAATAAAATTTATTACAATACCATTTTTTCAAAAAATATAAATTTATATTTATTTTTAACGTTTTTTCTAAGTATTAAAAATTACAATTTTTTTAAATTTTATATCCAATTATTTATTTCTAAAAACATGAATTGGTTATTTCGTTTAGATTAAACACAGTTAGCCACATAGATCCTGTGGCCACATAACCATGTGGACAAATTAAACATTCAATGCTGTTTTCTTATTTTATAGAATATATTTTGCATTGAAAAGACTGCGAAATCAGATGCCGATTCGAAATACATTTGTTTGACATTTTAATAAGCAAAAAAAAAAAAAAAAAAAAGAATTTTATTTGTTACAATTTTGCAGATGGCATACATTGTTACCTACTATTTGGTACTGAGATGCCTTGGTTGCTAGTGGTACTGTTATAATGTTATAATTAATGAGTGGGCTTTGTTAAGAATTGCTATATTGAATAAACAGATCATTTGTTTCAATTGTTTATGAACCATAAGAAAAAGAAATGAGTAGAGAACAAAATTTACTACCCAAATTGTGCACAAATATAATTACCTTTTAACATAGTCATTGTAATTTCAAATTCAAATATTTATCATATCGGTGGACGGGGTTTTCGACACTTTCCTATAAGAACGTCGCCACCAGTCATAAGAGATGGGCTTTAAGCGTTCTTTTGATGCCCCTCATTAGTCTGGAAACTTTGGCCTCTTAGATAGTTCTCCAATTTAGAAGACGAATGAAAATCATTCGGTTTCAAGCTGCGTTCTCGATTAAAGTGAAGTGTGTATTACAACAGATCTTGTTCAACATGTTAATCAAATGATTCAAAAGAAGCAAATACTCGATTAACGAATTGATCAATAGCATGCTAATATTGCGACTTTGGAAGGTGAAGATTGGAAAATTTTCTGATTCGTTTCTCTTTTTTATAAAAGCACAAAAAACTTCTAAGCAAATAAGGTGCTAAAAAAAAAGAAAACGCTAATATTTTAATTCACCCAAAATGAGGAGCTTCAAAGAAATGTTAACTTCCTACTCATACCACAAACGAGACGATTCAATTCAAGGTGCTACTCATATCACAAATGAGTAGGCAACATTCTTCAAAGAAGGTCGAAAGTTTGATCCACCGAGGCAATACATGTCCAAAAACTCACACCAATTATGTCAGAGAGTAATCATGTTTTATATGTAAATTGTGCCAATCAATTCATTTTGTAGCTTATAGGCCTTTCTTTAAAGGTCCATCAAGGTACTGGGACTGAAAAATTTTTGAACTTTTGTTGACCATTGTCCTCTTATGCAAAAGCTAGATAGTTGATGAGCATAAGAGCCAATTTCAATAATCCCTTTATATTGTTTATTTCTGTAGTAATTGGGTGACTGACTGTAATTAAAAATTAAAAAAGTGGTATTAGCTTTAAGTTTTTGATTTTAAAGCGATTTTATTATCTTGTTTCTTTATCAAAAAAACTTCATGCAATCATCGAAGCATTTAACAGTTAATATCGTTAAGCAATACTTTTAAGTAAAGATATTTCCTTTGAAATGTCATAATAAACTTCAATACTGTATAATGCTTAAATTTTGTCATTTTTTATCTCTCAAATGTTAAAAAGTAAGAGTGCTGTTAAAATGTGTGCGCATCAATCTTCAGAAACACATTTCACACTTTCTCTCTCTAAAGGCTGTTCTCGATTCTTTTGAAATAAAATAGTTATTGATTATCTCAAATGTTTCAAGAGTCACCTGTTCGCAGTTATCGTTGTTGATCAAGCGTGACATTGGCAGTTTGAAGGTAGACGGCGTCATAGGTCAGGCGTATCTTCGCTCCTAGTCGAAGGAAGGAAAACATTTTTTTTTAAGTAAAAGATAGTGTAGTCGCTACAATTGAGAAGTAAATTGAAGTAATATATATCAGTTACTTTACAATTTTAGAATTTTCAGCTCAAACCCTTTGAAATACATTTTCTTCAGTCTGATATTGATAGTGAGTTTTAATGTAGTCTGTTAGTAACTTTATAATATTTGTTTCAACCTGGGATTTTAATGACAATTTGTAGAAACGATTGATAAATTGAGATTTTTGTATTTCTTCTTAAAATTTGGATAGTAAAATATTACGTTTGAAAATATTAATAATAATCAATCATTTCCCAAGTAGCACACAACTACTGTACAATATTGTATGACATTGATTAATAATCGCAATATTGTGCAATTTTGCAAAATATTGATTAATATCATATGGTCACAAAGTATGGAAAAATATTGATTAGTATCATATAATCGCACAATATTGATGAGTATCATTTATTCGCACAATTTTGTAAAATACTAATTAATATTTACAATACACAATAGCACAATATCGCACAATATTGTGCTACTTGGGTTTTGATCTTTTATTTGCAAGAAATCATTGACTTAATTTTGATCGAAAGCTGAAGAATATTTAACATCAACCAAAATGTAAATAAAATTCAAAATTTTTTAATAAAAATAATGAAACATTGATATTTTACTAAGGTAAATTAATTTTGTTTGTAAAGATAGAAATTCAAATGTCTAAATACATTTTTATGCACGTACACATCCTTCTAATGTAAAAAATTTCAGATTAATTAAATTGTGAATAATTTAGATTAGTTTAAATGACAACTACAGCAAAGAGTTTTCCATTATATTTTATACTTACTCAATAATTTTATAATCCTAAACTATGTAATAAAATTGCTAATTTTGTAAATTTTCATAAGACAACCTTATTTTATACCAAACATTTCAATTAATGAATGCCTGAACAATTAGAAAATTCATTTTCGTTCAGCAGCAATCGAGGAAAAATTGCCACGCTAAGTAGAAAACCACTTTTTTTTTTTCTCTACCCCGAGATCTCTTCACTGAAACTCAAAAGTATAATTGGGCATCAAGGTTAGTTTCCAAAACCCACAAACACACCTACCAAACGCAGAAGTAAAGCAGAATAAGAAGAAAAAAAAGAAGAAAAATCCACACCCCTAAGGCCGTATTTTTTTTTCTCTGCTCCTTAAACAGAACGCCTTATTGTGCTCCTCCTCCACGCCTCCCCTTACCTTTCGAGAAACTTTTTTTTCTCTTCCGCCTTATAGCTTAGGTGGTACTTGACCCTCGACCAGTGAATCTCCCCCCTCCCCTTTTTATAAAAGACTATTATAGGAGACAATGATGCTTTGCGTTTACAACCTTCTGACTACTCTACCCTTCTTCTAAATAATTGCCAACCCCTGTGTTTTAAGTGTCTGGTTGCCACATGTAAATACAGCATGCAAAATTCGATCGAACGAAAAAAAAAAAAATGGTGGAAGCGAGGTAGGTCAGCATGGATGGGAAAGAGTGTCTACCCCAACTCTGAACTCCGTGATTGTTTTTTATGCTAAATTGGCCGTAGTGGCTCAGTTAATTGGGATATTACATCACATGGAATCGCCTCTAATTGATTTCGTGTGAGCTAGAACTCATGATGGTAAAGAAAATATCATGATAAGACTTGGTGCAGTGATTTATGAAACCGTATGCAAGCGGGGCTCCGGAAAGTTTATCTTCACGGTTTTTATTTTATTAACTTGCTAATTTCAGAATATTAAAACCGTTCACTTAGAGTGGATAGGTAAATAAACGACCTTCAGTAACTTTTTTTTTTTTGCTTGTTTGCTTCATTCTTATTCCGTCTGGAGCCTTGGAGACATTAACCATTGAATCGTATTTAAATTCTGACTCTAAATGCGTTCTTTTCTATTATTATTATTCCTTTAAATGACATTTTAGAGCTAACGATTATTTATGCTCAAATTTTTGAAAGAAAAAAAATCCTTTGTATTTAGTGCAAGTAATAGTAAGCATTTATAGGCTGAATAAATCAGTTATGGAAAATGCGTTGGAGTCAAGAAAATTGGAAGGGGTGGGGACTAAAGAAAAACGTTGCTTTTTCATAAATTACCATTTTTATTAATTTATGGTTATTACCCTGTGTATAAAAACTTAGTAATAAAACGAACGCAGTCGCTCACTTAATTAAAGTATTATATAACAGAATTGCTCTGCTTGTTGTCTCCTTTTGTAACTCGTGGTAGCAAAAATGGTGGTAAGACGAGGGACATTCGTCTGATTTTTTTAACGTATGCAAATTGGATTTTAGAATGCGTATCTTCAAAATTTTCATTTTTATCTTTTTAACTTAACTTTTATTCTTTTTATCTTTTTAATTATTAAAATTATTTGTCTAGAAAGCAAGGTTAAATAAATAATATCATTTAACAATTCTTATAATGTTATAATGCTTCTTCCTTGTTTCTTTTATATATCTTGACAAATTTCTGAAAGGCTTTTGCTTACTCTCTCTCTTTTTGGGGGGGCAGGGGGATCTTGAAAGAAACTGTTGTAAATAATTTTGTTATTGTAAAAAATATATTGAAATTGGAAATGGTTAGGAGTTGGGAATCAATGTCCAATTTCATTTATTACTATATATCTGTATGCACGAGCTATTGCATAAAAACGAAAAAAGAACGTCAAAGTAAATTTGCACAATTTAAATTGTCAAATCTGCAACTAATTGCATATGATTCAATTTTGATTGGCAAACAACCCTCATTGAAGAACAATGACTCTATAACCGTATTCATTATTTAACTACAATTACGTAGATAAATGATAAAAGTAAAACGTAGAAAATTATGAAGTAAATTTGTGGAAGTAAGTGTGTATAATCTGCAATCAGTTTCAGGTTTGAAGGGCAAATTACCCGCATTTCCGAATAATTATCAAAAGGGAACCAGAAATTAGAAAAATAGTCCATTCGTTATTTTATTAAAAAGTTGAATTCAGAGCCAATCAAACGATTTAATGGTTTCTTAGATTTTTGTCTTTCTTTAGTTGAAATTTTACTACTTATGATTGCTTGAAATTCATTTATTTTTCTAAAGTTAATATTAAGTACAAATCCTATTAATCTATAGTTCTAAATATATATATTATTTCTGTTTCACATTCAGTGTAATCTTAAAAATAGAAAACTAAAGAGGCAATTTTTTTCGATTCTATAATTAAATATCAGCCTGTCAGTAAATACTATTTTTAATTTCAGTTCTGGAAATGAAGATTAAGCTATTAGAAAACTGAGGACCGATTTTGAATCAGTATTCCCGACAACTTGTTTTTAAGAAAAGACAGCTTGTTTTTCAGAAATGTCCTCAAATTACTAAACTGCATTGTTTTTAAAGAATTAATGGTCAAATGAAAGATCTCAATAAAACGACTATTCTTTGAACTATAAAATGATCAAATTACATTTTAAACTTTTAAGCAAAATGGAAAGAATGTTGTAGTTGGTCAGTAAAATTGAATAATAGAATCTGTAATTAAGTTAGCATGAAGCTAACTAAAAAGGGAAAAACTCATTTATAGAATAAAAAAATAATATTCAAAATAATCTGATTGTTAATTGAAGAAGAAAAACTTTACGTATTATTCTTCTTCATGAAACAGCGAATTTAATTATCAGCTGTATTTTTTTTCTTGTTATTAATCATGTAGTATAGTAGGTATATAACAATAAAAAAATACACAACAGCCTGTTTACTTTGATATTACTTCATACAAGATCAAAGATTCTAAGTAATTCATGTATTGTAAATCTATTTCTTCATTTGTATTATCTCCTTTGCTTATAAGATTTATTTTCATATTTTTATATATTTCAAGTTAATGAGGGTTATTAAAACTTCATATTCTGCCCACCAATCAATCCTTGTCTGAAACAAGAGGTTTACTTTAAATAACGCTTGTAAATTTTCTTGTTTTGAATCATACCTTTTGATTTACGTTTTGCTCCCGAGTTTTAGAATGATATTATGCTATGTTTGGAATTGATTTGATTGTAGATACAGATGGACCTTCTACTAATGCTTGAAAGGCACACTATGTTTAGTACATAATTGACTGTAGATTCTGATGGATTTTTTACCAATGTTTGAAACGAAATTCTAAGTGGATTCATTCGGTGAATTTCTAAATATTTTTAGTAATGTGATTTCTTAATGTCCATGTCACATGAATGTCTGACTTTTATTTTTTGTTTGTATTTATCAACGAGCATACTTTATTCCTAACAACCGTGTTTGCAATGATTAAATAAAGAAAATATTTAAAGATTATTGGCAACATTTCGATCTCTTTACCTTGAGTGCTTATAGATGCGCTTATTTTACATCTATGTCATGTATTCTAAATGAACTTCTGTGGCGAAATATCACAAGTTGAATTTTCATTTTTTAAAATTATTAAATTATTACCATACTTTTTTCGTTAACTTTCTAAGATTTTCCTAGGTTTCTTATCCAAGCAACGATGTTATCTCATGTTTCAGGCTATTGATGCTTACAGGAACTGATGTTTATAGGTTCTGGGAATTAAGCAGTCAGTCTCTGAGACAAAGAAACGACTTTAAATAACATTTAATGTATGCAAACTAATTCCAGGATTGCATTTCCTTATTGTGGATTGGCATTTTAATGATTTATATGCAAAGCCTCTATTTACTTTCCTGTCCAAGCGTTAAACAATGTCCCAAGTCACTGATGCTCAAGACTAGCCATGACAGTTCAGGGAATCATATAAATAGCACTATTGAATTAATTTGATCGATATTTTAATATTTATATGCAAATTTTCTCTTTGGTCTCTCAGTTTAATCATTTCAGACACGTTAAGCCACTGATGCTCAAAATTGTTCCCCGACGATGCAAACAATCTTTCAAAATGACGCCACCTTCTCATTGTAGCTTTTGAATTAAACTTTTCCTATTAGTTACACCAGAGGTATATTATGTCTACCAGTGAATGGACATCTTACAGAACTAAAGACCACCGCTCAAGTTAATAGTTTCTTTTCTCTTTTTTGTGTTATTATATTACCAAAATATCTTTTATACTTATTTATTTTTTTGTTCGAAACTATAAAGAACAACAGATTGCGACGGCCGGCTTAACAAAAACGTTTTCCACATAGCTGTGTCATGCCTGGTTATGTTAAACTTCCCCGCCCAGAACGGGAAATGAGGCTTGTGTAATGACCAAAACAGCGAGCCTCATTTGCTCGGACAACCTTCCAATTGTTGAATCACCCAAGCGTACGACGCGGTGCTATTACTCTTTGTAATTTATCTATTTGTGAATTACAGCCTGGATGAAGGCTTACTCGTCAGTGTTCTCCCCTTTGTGGTTGGTAATGGCATTGTTTCGAATCTACGATTTTTTTTATTCTTCTTCCATCTAAAATCGTTCTTTTACTTGCTTACTTCCTTGTACCATTGCCACTTACAGAATTCAAATAACTACACAACAAAAAGAAAATAGTCTGTTCGTATTCATTTTTCTCTCCTACCTTTTTCTGTCGAATCACGTTTCAGTTGGGTGCTGATGTTAGGAAGAATCATTTTTTTTTCTTTTTCCGAATTTGTTTCTATTTATCTGCACTGTGGTTCTGTAATCTGAATTGTAAAATGAACTAGGATTAGAAGTTTGATAACTTTTGAACTTCTGTAAAATGTATCTGAAATTTGCTGCTTTGTTCCGAGTTTGAGGAGAAATTTTTTTATCATTATTTTCTCATGTTATGGAAATGACTTTTTTTTTTTCTTGCAGAACTTCTTCCTTTTATTTTCAGTAGCTTCAATCTAATAATTCTTTCTGATACTAATTTTCTTTAGATGCATATATTGACAAGAAACAATTCCTTTCTACTTCTTTCATAAATTTTTTTCAAAAAAACTCAAATGCAAAACGTTACTATTTATTAGGTTATTTATGTCATCCTTTACAAAGCAATACGGAGGTTATTTGGTACGGATCTCGCAATTTTAAGTCCTCAACCAATTGTTAGGATATCTGATCTTTCCTTTCTTGTCCAGCCTTCGGTATCAGGCAATTGGAAAGTTGTTTGGTTCACAATATGAAATTTAATGTGGAGCGGACCAATATATTTGAAGATTCCTTTGTGGATTCTGGTTTAGAAATGCCCCACACTCGAGACCGGAACTAAAGTAATAGGGTTATTGCTACCAAAAATCCCTTCAGGATATTTGAAACTTTATAGAAAACTATTCTTTTATAAAGCTTTTTTTTCTGTTAGCACATCTTATAACATCCAATTTAAAGAGAATAAGCTTCTAAATGAACTTAAATAGCAATTGAAATTAACCACTCAAAACTAACTTGAACTATTAAATATTTTAAAATTCATTTTTATTAAAAGCGTTTGTCTATAATCTATTAAGTTAAAATAAAATGTATGATAACAGATTTTAAGAGCCCATTTTAATAGAAAAAACATTAGAAAATGCATCTTGAAAATTAATAAAATATTGTCTTTGCAAAATTTGAAATCATCACAAAATTATTATAAATTATTTATCATCAATTCTGCGATTAAATTTACATTTTATAAATCAAATTAATTGCAGACTTTCATTTATCAGCTATGAAGTCATATTGATATCACGTAAAATCAGTTTATTGAAAAATCATCAACGCCTGATATTATGCAATAAATATGATTCGCCAGCAATGAAATCAGTTTAACATCCTACAAAATTAATTGATCAAAAATTTAAATTCACCAACCATAAAATCACGTTGTCTTCTAACAAAATAAGTTTGCCAAAAAATTTGACTCATTATCTGTAAAATTACTTTAAAATATTATAAAAACGGGCATTTTGAAATTTTTGTTTCGTTGGTTAAACTATTAAATACTCTAATTAGTTATTAAATGCTCTAAAATGGATTTAGAAGGACGAAAGGCTTTAAACCCTCTTTGATAAGAAAAAAAAAGACAATTTCTACCATCCATATGTAGAAAAGTGGCAGGGTTTCCATTCTTTGTTATAGGGAACCACGAACGTGAAAGGGGATTAAAAAAATGTGACGAATCTATCTGAGATGATATTGTAGGTGGGAAATACTGTGTAGTCAGTTTCAAGGGGTGCAGAAAGCTGACTTGCACACTTTTTTGTCACAATTCAATATACCCCTCATTTGACAGCCTCTTTCAGTTTTTTTCACCAATTCCTGTCACGCCTTTAAAGTACTGCTGTTTCTGATTTGTGTGACAGAAAGACCGTTTCATCACTTTTCAAGTAGCCCTCTACAAGCCTTTCTTTTACCTTTTTTCTAGGACAATGTCTGCTGTCCTGTAGTAACTGGTAGAGTTTAACATACCATGCAGGATTCTGTACTGCTGATCTTTAAAATTAGTCAAAAATAACTCATGTTCTCATAAACATAATGTTATTTAATGGAAAGTGATTTGTAATTGAATAAGTAAATAAATGGAAATTTTTTGAGAAGTAGAACACGTCAAAAAGGGCTTTTATAAAGACATTTCGAAATATATATTTATCTATATATATGCTAATTAGAGTAAATATTTGTTTCTCAGAAACGTTTTAAGGGTTACCGTGGTTTAAAAAATAATCATTTATTAGTTCTGTTATAACGAAAAATAGTGACAACTTTTAAAATTTTCTTTTATTGGTTTTGTGAAGCAATACTAGTTTTCTTGAGATAATTATGTAATACTCATAAGTAACAATAATTGTTGGAAAACTTTTACAACAGATAATTTTTAATTTTCTTTTATTGGTTTTGTGAAGCTGGATTAGTTTTCTTGAGATAATTATGTAATACTTTTTAGAACAATAATTTTTGGAAAACTTCTACAATACTTAACTTAAAAATAGTTTTGCTACAGCCATAGTATGTGATTACTTAAAATTATAAATTTTTATATGTGATATACTAAAATAAATTACAAATAAATTCGAATGACTTTTTTTCTAAGGATTTAATATTTATTAATAGATTGGTTTATAAAGCATGTTAATCAATTTCTCTCAATGAATAAAAACTACCAAAATGGATTTATATTACGCAAGTATTAATGCCATTGATAAAATCAAACAAGCTCAAAAAGGATATGAAAGGGGATTAGGTCTCTTGAGATAATCATGTAATATTTAAGAGCAACAATAATTGTTAAAAATCTTCTACGACACATAACTTAAAGCCAATTTTAATATAACATTATAATGAAATTACTTAAAATTATGAATTTTTATTTGTGGTACATTAACATAAAATACAAATATGTTTGAATAAGCTTTTTTTCTAAAAATTTATTCTTTATTAATAGATAACTTTGTAAAAGGCGTTAATCAATTTCATTTAGCAAATAAAATTGATAAAATAATGGGTTTACATTAAGGAAATACTAACGCCTTTGCAAGATAATGCAAGTGCTGAAAGGTAAGAAAGTGAAGTAGCGTAGTATAAGTGTTCCAACGGCCTCACGAAACCTTTGTCATTGTTCACCCTTCACCCTTACTGACGTCAACAATATTAGATTAATATAAACCCATCTTAAGAGTTAGGATGCCAGTTAGGTACGAAATAAATTATATGGAATATTTGACATATTTCACAATTTTATTATTAATAAATCACGTGACAGTTGTAGTTGTAATGAATTTGCATCAATCAAAATGTTTTAGGTTTTACCGAAGTGAAATAATAACATTGATATAAATCAAAATTATGGTATAGTTAAAATAATGACAGATTTTCAAATTAATGTATTTAACTGCTTATTAATGTATTTATTACTAATTAATTTATAACTAATAACTGATAACTATATTAATTTATAACTATTTTATAACTAATTAATGTATTTATTACTTTGATAACTAAATAAGAGCTGTGTTGCTAGTTAAATAGAATATATATATATATATATATATATATATATATAT
>JAPMOQ010022913.1:1021077-1101674 GCA_026543055.1 Argiope trifasciata | reverse complement strand
TTGACAGACCAGCCTCTTGACTTGTTCATTTGTAGGGATACCTACAAATTTTCTTTCACACTACATTTTAAAGTCTTTTCTGATTCATAAATATATCATTCTTCGATCAACTTACCGGAGTCAGGGAAGGCAAAGTACCTTTTCTTCATAGCTGATACTTCGTATTCTTTCACACAAATTCCGAGACCATGAAATACCATAAACGTTGCCATATATAATAACAAAATTAAGGGTGAAAAGCCGTAAAGCTGATATTTCAGAATTCTTTCAAACATATTCCAAGGCGGTAAAAAACCAACTTCTAGGTTTGTTCATTTATTGGAATACCAAAAAAATTATTATGAACTACATTTTGAATTCTTTTCTGCACTGTAAGATCGTCCTCCCTTTAACAGACAATGCAAACCAGATAATATGAAATAATCTCGAATTTTCTGAAGTACTTACATTCCCTCATAACTATTTCTGAAAGATCGATGAGTCAGTTTGTAGGTCTAATCCATCTTTCTTTACATTTATTTTATAGAACTACGGTTCAATCCTATCCCTAACTATCACTATTAAAATCATTCTTAACGATTTCCAAGTTCCGCTGTTTTACACAAGCGGAAAATCACTAGTTTGTAAGAACGAAAGATGTACGAAGTGCTTGTGACAAGCAGGCATTTATAGTCTGCTTGATGGAACGCGTTTGTCTAGATCCCTAACCGTTGCCATAAATAAAAACAAAATTATGACCGAAAAGGCGCAAAGCTTGTATTCTTTGATCAGGTTGTAAATTTCCACCAGCGGGATTCTGTCCTCGAAGTTCTCAAAATAAGTCTCCCTGTCCACTTTTAGGTGCTTTGTTAGGCTGGGATTGCGCAGGATAATAATAATAAAAAAGGTACGTGGCTGTAAAAAAGAGTAATTCACACGCAGGGTGAGAGGAGAGAGCGTGGTACATCGTGACGGTTACCCAATAAAAATAAATCAAAAAATGTCGTGTACCGGTGTGTGTCGTAGAATGAGGTCGAAATAATTCAAAGAACAGGAATCTAGGGCCATTTCCCCAAAAAAGTGCGATTCAGACTTGAAATATTCAATTGAGATGTAAATGTCTTTTTTTTTTCTCATGCATAATAAATTTGATGTTCTGTTTTAAGAAAGAATGAAGTTTCAGGTCTATTCATCTGCGATGTATTTTTATCAAAATAATCTGATAATTTGTCCTTATTGTTTCGGTACTATAAGGGAGTCTCATGTTTTATAAAATACGGTATGAAATAATGTATGCATTATTTCTGTAGTTAAATTTTAAACAGGTAGAATACATTATTGCTTACAATGGATTTTAACATTAAATTTTGAATCAATCAATAATTTTGATTTATTTGAATTTTACACATGTTTGCGATTGACAAAATGCAATCGAAACAAGATATTTAGACCTAAAAAAGCATTTATTTCAAGTAATGGCAAATGTTCTTTGCAATTGCCTTTAAAATCCATCTCTAACTTGGAAATATATTTTGACTATGCTGAATTTCAGAACATTAATATGAATACAAACTGTTTAGCAAATATCTTTATTGCGATAAAAATGAAGCTTTTTTTTTTAACTATCAGTATCTAACTTATAAAATGATTGCTCTCTGTGTTTTAACTTTGTAGGCAAAGCATAGAATATAATTTTTAAATTTGCTGGTAGAATGATCAAGATTATTGAATAATTGTATAAATATTCAATTATATTATTTTGCAAAAAAATTATTGACCCTTTGATGATTCAACAGATTGAAGTCTCAAATAATTTTTAATTTATAAATATATTCTCTAATTGAAAGTGTTTGAATCTCATATATGGAGACTAGAACGATTTTCATTTTCAATTACTGGAAAAATATGGCATCACCTAGTGTTAGAAAAAATATTGCGATATGTTTAGTGTGGAATTATACTGCATTCTATACTTGATGTTAACCATTCCATTAACAAGTTCACTGACGCACATTTGATATCCAAACCATCCAAAGCAGACCATCTGATTAGATAGATGATTTATAAAATTGATAAATGCGTGAATGCCATTTGAGTCATAGGCAATCATCATTTTAAAAAAATTTCAAAGTACTAAATAAAACCTAATCATTAATTCCCCCCCCCAATGATTTTGCTCTATATTTTTATTACAAACCCATATGTAGACCTTAATTTAATGATATCCCAAATATGCTGAATGCTATCCTTGATGTAAACAATTTCATTAACAAGTTCATTGATACGACTCACGCCTGTTATTTGGACCGTTTTTGTAATCAGATGTTCTTTGTTGGAACTATCTAATTAGATAAACAGTTTGCGTAGTTTATATATTTGTGAATTCCAAACGAGTCACAGGTGGTTATCGTGTTACAAATTCTACAAAAACTAAGTGAAGCACAGTCATTGCTTTTTTTCCGATTATCTGTTCTATTTTTTGTTCCAAACCTGGATGTAATGCTTAATTTAATTATAAACCTAATGTACTGAATACTATGCTTGATGTAAAGTATTTCATTAACAAGCTCATTGAGACGATTCACACCCGATAGTCAGACCATTTATCTAATTAGATTAACTCTTCTTCGATATCAAAGAATAAGCTATATAATTAAATAGTTTGCATAATTGATAGAAATTTGAATCCTAGTGAATTGTGTTAAAAAATTTTCAAAACATTAAACGTAGTTCAACTATTGCTTTTTGACAATGATTTGCCCTCTGTTTTTGTTACAATATAGCGGTTAATTTAATATCAATATACAACATTTTGATACATAAATTGAGCAACAATCAACTGAACTATCAACAAATATTTTTGATAAATTATCATTCATACAATAAAAAAAATGCCATTCAAAAGACATTCATTCGTGATCCGCTTCTGTATTCTAACCAACATTGTGAAAAGCGTAGGTAATAACTAGTAAAGGGTGGAAGAAACTTACGTAAGTTCAAGGATTACTGTATTTGGGGGATGGGAAGATTCAACAATCATTTTTTCTTCTTTCGAAACTTTGGGAGGGCGTGCAAATAAAAATGCACACCCGTCAACTTTATTACTAATATAAATCGTCTGGTCTGGGACACTTCGCGGGTCACTGAAAGGGATTCTTGTCTGTGAATTGACTTCGCACGAGCAAGCTGTCTGAAAATTACGTAACGTCTGCGGCATGCTTCTACAACGCATTTACCGGGAAAACATTTCGGTGAGCTGTCTACCCATGTGTTTATTTATGAAGCATACCCGATTTTAAAGTGACAGCCAGGGTATTTTTTTCTTTTTTTTTTTTTCGTGCTGTTGTTGCTTTCCTTCGATTCTTTATGCTTCTTCAATTACTTTAAATAAACTAAAAAGAAATGAACAAAGAATCTCGACGACTGCATATGCAGTTGAAAAATAAGAGATTTAAAAAATAAAAATATATAATGTCTAAAACTTTTACATCTGTTTAAAACGTGCCTGGACTTTTTCAGGATTCAAACAATGGACGATTTGGAGGAAAGTAGACTTTTTAGTGATACATCTTCAAAAAACATTAATTTGGTTCGTTTGATTATTCAAATATCATATTTTTAATTTTTGAAATTCATAAACAATTTCCATTATGTACAGAATAATAATAGTTAAAGGATTTTTTTCGAGCTTCAAAGAGTCAGGGGTGGGGGGGAGGAGGGGGAGTGCATCTATGCTCGATATTTTCATTTATTTTCATTCTATGAAGTAATTTGTGCTTATTTTATTTATTTATTTAATTCCTGTTGGCTTTATCTACTTACCCAAAATGGTATATGATGTATGAAGTTCGTCATGCGTGATTCTCAAAACATTCATGCAATATATATATTTAAAAATAAAACATAGCATCATAAGACTGAAATTAGCGACATGCATACTAATATTCAAAGAAATTTAGAACAAGACTAACAACAAAAACAAAATTAATATGGAATACTAATGTAATGCAATTAAATGTCAAAATGATAGTAGAAAATTACAATGCACAAAAATTAAGATATTGTTTGTAAATAGAGTAAATCTGTGGATATTGTCTCCTTAAAACTTTCTCATATACTCTCCAACTATGGTTCCTCTCCCCCCCCCCTCTCATAAAGTTATAAAATTTGGATAAAGCCATACATGACTTGCGTAATACGGACGAACATTAGTTACGAAATATACATGTAAGGCCTGAATCTAGCTATTTTTTTAAAAATCTATTTGGCGAATATGTATTTTGAAGCCTTTTTTGTCGACGCAGGAAAACCAAATTTGGATACGGATATACAGTTGTAGTCACAAGATAATATACCAAATTTCTTCGAATTAGATCGTTATAAGTTATCATGTTTACATGCATGTAAAAGTAAGACCGAAAGACAATAAATTGTTCTGCAGATTTTGTTCAAATTTGGTTAGCTAGGTTTAGATGCTATGTTTTAGTAATGTATGTAAACATATAATATATATAAACTCATTAACTAAAATGAAGGGAATTCATTAGCTTATGTCTAAACTGCAGTTTCGCTTCAAATTGTGATGTCAATTGGCCAATAAAAAGGCCTCGAAAATTAGAATTATCGAATACATTCTGTAAAAATGCTATATTTACACAAAAGAACTGTATTTCATAATTATCATTCACCAATGTCATGCAGAAATTTGAGTTGTTGTATAATTGTTTTGTGTATGAAAGATAGAGGGTGTTTACTGAAGAGTATACGAGAAAGTTTTGGGGATATCGCAATATGTTTTTTTGTTTGTAATGTTCTCTGAAAGACTTATTTCAGTTCTAGTCTTCTAAATAAAAATAAAACAGACTTTGCTAAGTATTCTCTTTCCATTTATTGCAAAAAATGACATCAGCAGAATAATTGCTGAGTGTTTTATCTTAAGTTTGAATATCGGTGGTGCATTTATTCTTTATCTGGTATTTATATTATGTTTCGATGTTTCATACTGTAACTGGTAGTTTTCACAATGTTTTCGTGTTGTTCTTTTTTGGTAACACAGACAATCCTGAACTCGATGCACAAGTACCAGCCGAGGTTCCATCTGGTGCGGGCAAACGACATCCTCAAGCTCCCCTATTCCACCTTCAGGACGTACGTCTTCAAGGAGACAGAGTTCATCGCTGTCACTGCCTACCAAAACGAAAAGGTAAGATCAATATCTCTTGACTTTTTTGTTTGTGATTCGTGACTTAAAAGTTTAATAAGCAGTAGCAAGACACCTAATGATGATTAATTTTATATATATTTTATTATTATTGAATATATGTAATTTTTGATATTCATTTAACTTGTAATGGCTTAGTTGAGTATTTATAACAAGTTATTATCCAGTTACAGGTCGGATAAATCCACTATTCTAGAGCATTCTAGAGCAAAAACATGGGATAGTTCTCTTTACTATACTTTGATTTTAGAATAGATTTTAAAGCCTGAATATTTAATATGTCTTAAATTACTCTTCCAATTAATCTACAAGCTTCATTATTTTGAATGAAAGATATTGATTAATAGTGAATATTTGCTTAATGGTGCATTTTTTGCCCCCCGCCCCTCCGTCATTTTGATTGACAATCAAAAATTTTTTTAAAAACCAGCTCTAGTTTCAAATTAATAAATGAATTTCAGTGTCTTTTAAAGGATATACTAACTTAGATAAAACTCCTAACAGTTCAAACTAATAGATGAATTGCAATATCCTTTAAATGGTATAGTGACTTAGATAAAACTCATAAATTAAAAAAAAATCTACTATCTACTAAAAAAATCTACTATCTACTAAAAAAATCTACAGATGTATACTTTGAAAAAAATTAAAAATTCTGTAGTTTAACCACCATACGAATATCAGATTAATTCATGAAGATCAATACTTTTTATTAAATAGTTATTATGTAAATCTACTTACCTGAAGAAAAATTTATCATTTTCTCCACATAGTTTGGTGATAAATTCTATTTTATTAAAATTTCTTCACCCATAAACTAAAATATATGCTCCAAATTATTCTGTATCTTTTATGAATTTTATTTTGAATTTTATTCAGTCCATGATGTAAGTGGACTGCTTTACAAATCTTAGTATTCATGGCAACATATCATCCAAACGACTTTAACACCGATTAACTCTAGCAACCTCACGCTAATAAGTGTTTGAGCTCCAGTATGGCAAGGGTTCCGCCGACTCCTCTAAATGTACCATCAAATGAAGTTATTGCCGGGGGTGTATAGAAGACTGGGGCCATTGCTTAAAAGACTCATTTGCCTTTGCCGGTGGTCTCTCTCTTTAGGCTTTTGTACGGCCTGCAAGTACACAAAACGGTGCACTAATTGCTGAGAAGGGGGTGCAGTGTTGGCAGAGACGATGGGGGAGCTATGCTAAGTGAGGCAGCAAAGGCGGTTGGTGTGTTTCGAGCCTCACCAGCCCGAGAGAGGTACTGAAGTGCTGGGCTTTTGATCTTCTGGGCGGACCGGCAGGGGTATCTTTTGCGAATGCAGTCGGCTGGAAGTTGTCGGCGACGGGTAGGGGGAGAGCTGAGCCTCGGTGAGAAAGTGGAAGCGACGGTTTAATTTCTGGAAAAAGAAGTTCTCGGTGGTTCTAATTATGACTGATGACTTTTTGGGAGTAGGTTTACTTTTGGGAAATAGCGTATTCATATGAATATGGAGTGATCTCTAATATGTTGGGGTGAACTGCATATGGTGATTGATGCGATCAATCTCCAAGATTTCCAGTAGGTTAATAAAAACGAGCATGAGAGCATAGCATAAAACATAATTTTTAAATCTACCTTTTGAATCTTTTATTTATTCTGGGATAGTTTTTGAAAATATATAAACCCTTTTTTTGTATGCAATATATCCGAGAAAATCTACTCAATTTATAAATTTCGTAAAAGTTTAGATTTTAAATTAATTTTTGAAAGGGATCAAAAGAATGTTTGATCATGATTTAACTTTTTTCTTATTCTTTCGATAGAGATTTTTTTATTTAAATCTTAATCGTAGAAATCTATTTTAAATATATTTTCGTGTATGGAAGCAGCAGTGTATGACTTTTATAAGAAGAAAATTGCATAGAGCAGATTAGAAACAATATTCCGAGAATTTTCAGTGGTGTGTCCTTAAAACTTTCCTGTAGTAAATTTCAAGATTTATTAATAAATGTTATAACTTCTACTAAATTAAACCATGGCTTCCTGGCCTATAAGTAGTGCGTCTTCCCTGTGATATGGTCGTACCGGGCTCTGGTTGGCGTGGTTACGCTGTACCTGCATTTTATTTGTGAGGTGTGCGAAAGAGCGCACTCTGTAAAAAGGGGTAGTGCAAGCGAATGTCCGAGTGCCTTCTTCATATGAGCTTGAAGTCAAATTTCTGCTCTCGCATGCTCAGGGGCATTTACCCTCAGAAGTTACTCGATTACTAGTCGACTTAATTCGTCAAGGGGCTTCTCTACGGCAAGTGCCATAAGAACAACAATTACATAAAACTAAATCCTTTGTCTCGGGTTTAATTTTATAGAAGTTATTGTTTGATAAAGTTTATTAAGCAATATTGTTTATAGTAGTTATTATTTGATAAAAGTAATTTATAGATGTTTTAAGACATTTTAATGCTAATATTTAATATATCTGTATTTTTTATTGATTAAATCTAATTATTATCTCATTTTTAAAGTGTTTTTCCTTTTTGTATATTTAGTCGTAAGATTTGTATTCAAAATTTCATCCGAGTTTGTGAACAAAAAATGATTTTTTTTTTAAATATAAAATCAAGGGAATTTCATGAGAAGTTCCTAATATATTCTTGACTTCATGATTTTTTTTAAATATCTTTTTTTTAAAGCAAATAGTAATTTTCGTAAAATTGCTCCTATTAAAGTAAGTTCACTTCCAAAAATCTCGATTCAAATGTGTGTTGAGGAAGAAATATAAAATCTTCAAGAGATTCTGTTTGAAATATGTATTGATCAACAGCAGATTCAGAAATAGAGAAAGAAAAATAAATATAAAATCAATGGAAAAATATAAATGCCATTTTGATTCTTATCTTAATGTATAGTAATATACAAAGGAAGAAAAAGAAAAAAAAATACCTTTCCTTACTATAGAAAAAATATACTTACTATAGAAAAAAAACTTGATAAAAGGATGAGATTGATAGTCAGGTTTCAAAAGAAAAAAATCAAAATATAGTCTCTGATCAAGTAAATAGAGTCCAATTTTCTAGTTAATCTTGAACCACAATAATAAATATGTTGCATGGAAACATACCAGAAGTACATAAAAATTATTTTTTTAAATGATAAATAGATATGAACCAGTAACACGATTAACTTAACAAACGATCGCAGTTTCTGTATCCATGCTGGCATTTACAACCAAAACATCTTGTTAACTTTGACCTATGTCAAGAAAAACTAATAATAGGAATAATCCAAGAAAGGAGTGATATAAATTATTATTTTCCCTAGTTGATAAACAGGTGAGAATCTAGAGTTTGATTATGTCAACGAAGGATCAAAACTTCTGTCTCCATTCAAGCATTTCCGTCCAAGTTATCTCGTTATTTTTGAGCTATCTCAATAAATATAATATATTGTAAAATGACAAGAAATATATAAATAAACTCTATTATTTTTCATAGTTGATAAACAGATGGGAATTGATAGCTGATTCACGTTCATAAAAAATGAAAAATCCCTTCCTCGCCATTCAAACATTCCAACCAAATCATCTTGTTAACTCTGAGCCACGTCAATAAATAATTACTTGCAAAAGAACATTTTAGAAATGACTGTTTGCAGTTCGTTATTTGATGATTCAGATGGTATTTAGTTACGCTCAGCTTCTTGCATTACCCATACGAATTATTGTGAAATTTTTCTCGCTTATTGAAAACAAAGTTTCTTTTCCTCGACTCTGTTTTCTAATGCTTGACTGTCCATTCGTACAGATGAAATGTTTCTACAGATTAATGGACCATCAAATGAGCAACTAAGCGTTTAAACGATTTAATTCCCGAGGCATCGAGCTGAATATAATTGATGAGTGATTGCCATCAATTGTTCATGACTTTTTTTTATTTCATCAAGAAAATACATGAGCAATTTGCTCTCTACGCTTTCACATTAGCAATTATACTTGCAATAGGAAATGTTTTAGATGGTGATGATAGATTTGCAAGTTTAATTCCGCATTTGTGGTTTATGCTGTGTATCTTTTTTATTTTTTAATCTCATTTGTTTTGAATATTAATGATGATGATGTCGTGTCCGTGTTTCCGCGGAAAGGGGGTGCAGTAGCTTCTGAGGGTAAAGACCCCTGAGCACCCAGAGGGCAGAAGTCTGACTTCTAGCTCAAATGAAGGTGACACACACATTCGCTTACACAACACCTTTTTACAGGGGGGGGGGGGGGCACATTCACACGCCTCACCGACAGAACACAGAGTAACAACCATGCCCGAACCGGGACTCGACCCCGGGACGCCCAGATCTCGGGGAAGACACGCTACCACTGTGCCAGGACGCCGGCTTTAAATATTAATCAATCGTTTAATTGCTATTATTATGACTTTTTCAAAAATGAGTTCAACGAACTTTTATAATTTGTGTAGATACTCTTAAGCATCAGTGATATAAGATAACTAAGAGAAAACTCATTACTACTCATTGGAATTTAGAAATATAAAATGAATATCTTTTAATTTATAACCAAGCAATACTTTTTTGTATATTATTTTCCTTTGTAATTATTTAGTCGATGATGTAGTAAAATTTCGGCGCTATACTTTGAATATTATGGGATATTTCTCATAATTTTGAGCTATTTATGGTATTTCCAAAGAAAATGAAAGAATTACATCATGTTAAATGCCATGGTATCCCTTCAATATTCGAACAAAAATTTAAAAGTAGAGAATTAAATATAAATATTGAAGAAATACACAATGCCTATAAAATTAATACATTTTAATTTGTTATTAATCGGTTATCTATTTTTGTATTTTATTTTCTTCTGTTATTATTTTGTTAGTGATATTTGTAAAATTTTGGCTCTATATTTTGAATATAATGGGATATTTGCCTTCTTTTTGCGCTATTTACAATATGTCTAAAAAAAGGGAAGAATTACATCATACTAAATTATATGGTTTTCATTCGATGTTTTGAGAAAAATTGAAGTAAAGGAAAAATAAAAATTGCAGTAAGCATTTTGCCAATTAAATTAATATCTTTCAATTTATTATTAATCATTACTCTATTTTTGAGCTTTATTCTCTGCTGTAAATATTTTCTTGACAATATTCAGAGAATTTTAGGCTCTTCACTTTAATTATCAATAGGTATTTGACTTCCTTTTAAGTATTTTATGATACATATGCTCTAAGGAAAGGAGAAGGTACCATAATACATACTTTTTAATATTCTTATCATATTTCAAGGTAATCTGAACAAATAAGAGAATGAAAAAGCAACATTGAAGTAAAGCACAATGTCTGTTAAATTAATATACTTTTTTTATTAATCTACGTGTAATTTTTGAGTTTCATTCACCTCTGTAGGTTCAAATTTCTCAACTTATTGCAGCATTTTAACAATATATTGAGAAATTTAGGCTGTACACTTTGAATACCATAAAATATATATCTTCCTTTCGAGTATTTCATGGTACATATGCTTGAAAACAAAAGAGAAGGATACCACAATGCTAAATTTTTAATAGTTCCGCCATCTTCAAGTAAAATCGAAAAGTAAGAGTATGGCAATTAAATATTGAAATAATACATAGTGCCTAAATAAATATCTTTTAATTTATTATTAATCAATGTTCCGTTTTTTGAGTTTTATCCTCTACCATAAATATTTTCTTGGCAATATGTAATAAACTTTAGGCTACACATTTTAAATATCATCGTACATTTATCTTCTTTTTAAGTTTTCCATAACATATGCTCAAAAGATAGGAAAGGATACTGTAATGAAAAATTTGTTATATTTCTGCCATCTTACGAGAAAATTCGGAAAATAAGAGAATGAAAATGAATTATGGAAATAATACATGGCGTAAGAATCTTTGATATTTCTTTCATGCTTATTTTTTTATTATTTTAGCTTGTAATTTCTCATTAATCTGCTGTAATGTGCTTATTACATATCCAAAATAGTTAATGAGTGGAAAAGCCTGGAGGAACTTGGATCAATAGGACATACATGAAGATATGCCCAGCATGTTAAAAATTATTTATACTGACATTTGATTGATGCAACGAAAATGTTAAAAACAATCCATACAATTTGTTATTATTATTCAATTCTATGAATAACTTGCAGAGATTTTAAAATGTTATCGTTAGAGACAACGAGAGGATTTAATAAAACGACACTTTAAATGAACTTTGAATTTTCAATAAAAAAGTCTTATTTAAAGTATGTCTTCATAATTGCAGATTGGCCTGCATATTTCAATTATAGAAATTCAAAAGTTTTGATTTAATTATGTTAGACGTTTTAGAAAAGTTTTCAAAAAGTATAAAATGTTTTGTTTTCGTCATTTCCATAACATTAATTAAGGAATTTTGTAATAAAAATGATTTCATTTATCATTAAAACTGTTTCTCACAAATTTTTTGAGTTGAAAAGAGATTATTTCTGGTAAAATGAGCATAAAAATATCTGACTGGAATCATAAATTAATTTTGTATCTTTGCAGCAATGAAATTATACAAAAACTACACTCTGAAAGAAATATAGCCCTTTTTTGCCTTTACAAGATAAAATCAAACAAGAAAATAATATATTTTTTTCTCCTCTTTATGATCTACAGAATAATAATAAAAAAAATCCATATTACTTTACACAAAATGTATACTTCGTTACATTCCAAAATTTACTTTCAATCATAAAATTGAACCATAAATAAAGACGTTTAAAATTCGTGATCTGCACATAAACTATTAAACTCGTTTTGCACACATAATACAGCTCATTTGTAACATACAGCAAAATAAATATATGAAATGGTGCTAAACATTAAAACTTTCTTGCCACTATAACTTCCTGAAGCATAGTCATGAATTTGAAATTTTAACTTTTAATGAAAAAAAAAATTTACATTCTGTCCATTTCGCTACATTTTATAAGTTTCTATTCTGTGATACATTAAAAAGTCGTAAACTAATAAAATTAGTGCGCTTTATGCTACAGAAGTAGTGTGAAACTTAAAAAGTACAAAAATAAAACAATTCTAGTATAAAACATAAGAGATATCGTGGTAAAGTTATTAAAATCTGTAAGAAAGGAAATTAAAACCATTAAGTTTATTTTTATACAGATTAAAACATTAAACGAAGTCAGGATTTTTTACCATCTGCCCAATAACAACGAACAATGAATTAAAAAAAATATCACCATTAAATTTTATTTTCGTTGTTTCTACATTTATTTCTTCCTTTTTGTTTTTAATACAGAAACATCTGGTAAGGATTATGAAGTGGTTAGGGTAACTTCCTTGTTCAACATATAAAGCAGTGGATTTTTTTTTTAGCTGTGATTCGTTTCATTTTTTTTTAATGAAATTCGTGCAGCTAATTTTTTTTTTCAAATTCTATAAGCTTGAAGCATAACTTTCCGGTGATTTTTAAAACAAAAGATTCATTATTACTAAATTGGAGATTATTAAAAGTTCCTTCTTAATTCCTATTTAGTATTTAAGTAATGATTTTTAGCAAAATGCTTCATTAAATTTCAATGAAAATGGCGAGAAGTATGATAAAGTTTTTTCCCATTAAAGAAGAATTATCTCTGATTTATAAAACATTTATATTTCCTTTTTTAGTAGAAATTAAATAAAATTATTCATTAAACTTTTTATTCATATTTTTGTTAAATAATGAGTTTTCCATTGATATATATATATATATATATATATATATATATATATATATATATATATACACACATATATATATATATGTGTGTGTGTGTGTGTGTGTGTGTGTGCCATTTAAAATTCTGTAACTGAGCAGATTTTTTCGCCGAATAAATGCCAGTATTAATAGTTAAAAATTATTTACAACGAAATACGTTTTCTGTTGACGAAAATTAGTCTCTTGTATGTCTGGTAACGTTGTTAGTCTTAATTCTGTTACCCTAATTAGTTTTAGGAATTAGTAATTCCATTAATTTAAATATTCTGCAGATTGTTTTTCCATATTTCCTTTTTGTGAGATCTTATGATTTATTTCATATTTCATTTATTCTGGTACACGAGCCCTGAAGTTTTCAAAATAATTTTAGACATAGAAAAGAATTCAGAAATTTTTTTAGTCTTAGACATTAACAACATTTTGTTAAATAAAATGCTATGACTTGGAAAAAAGGAAATGTTTTAAGATTAAGAAAAGCCTAATGAAAACAAATAATGCAAAAAAAAAATCAATGTAGATTTTAAAAATTTTTAATTTTTTTTATTATAATTCTGAAAAAAAAAGAATATATACCATTTCTCACTTTTAATTCCTTGGGTCCCACCGGGACATATATGTCCATTTAAAATATATGCCGCATTTAAAATATATGCCCAAATAATTTTAAAAATTCAGTATTTATTACATAATATTTTAAAATTTATTTGAGGAGTGATTAAATTCTATAAAATCATTCACGTATATAAAGTTAGACAACGTGTATTAAAAGACTGTGAACTGTATTTACAAGCAATTTACATTTGCATTAAAAAAAAAAACTTTCACATTGATAAAAATCTTCTTTTATCTTAAATTTATGCAGTGCTTTATAAGGCTTGCAGACGGAATTCCCTGTTCTATTCGGAAAAACTGTCATATTTGCTTTGTGGTAGCATCAGCTGAAAAGACCAAGCCTCAAGAATTCATTTATGATTTGTGAGAAAAACCGTTCCCGATGACATGCTTGAAAATAATTTTCCCAACAGAAGAGAGATGGCGGTCGCGATAGCAACCAAAAGATGCTATTTTAAAGCAATAAAATTATGCAGAAAAACCTCTTAATAACTTCATTAATCTGTTTCACCGCTTGAGGCAAAAAGCCCCAGGAAAACGAAATTACAATAACTCAGTTGTGTGACCTGATGGCGCAAGCCAGCCACCATTTTGAAGAACCCTTTGCAGCCAAGCAGCGCCGTTCAATCATGCAAACAAGCTTCAAATAGACGTATTGTTGCTTTTTTTATTTTTATCACTGAGTCTATCAAGGCATGCAAATCATACTAATTCCATCTAAGTCAGTGATAACCACAGAATATAGCCAACATTGGTTTCAGTGACTAAGCTCGAAGATTCAAAGTTTCTAAACCTTGAACTTGGGAAAGTAAATGATTATATATATGTATATATATATATATATATCTTTTTGTATGTATATTTCTTATGGACGCAGATTTAGATAGATTCACATTGAATTCAATCTGTTAGGTGTGTTTGCATTTATGCTATTGCCAAAAAGGGTGATTTATTACTTTTGAATAACCATGCATCCCATCTGATTGATGATCGTAATACTTGATACTGGACCGATTAAATCAACCATTATTTGCTTAATCGGCTCGAAATCGTAAATAATTAGCATTTGCGGTTGTATGTTTATGGTTCTTTGCATTGTTCGAGATATCGTAAACTGAGGCCATTTTTCAATTTTTATCGCTTGATGAAAAGGATTAGTGAAATTATTTCAATAAATTATGAAGATATATATTTATATTTGAGATTAAATTCTGTGGGAAACATGTTTCAGTGTCATGGGAGTTCGTGTTTTTTGGAGCCATTAACTGATGGTTAATATAGAATTAATTTTCATGATATTTCAGCAAATAACAGCTCGATTTAAAAAAGAATTATAAGATTTTGACGTAAAAACAAAGATAATATTTTTTCTAATTGTTTTAATTTTTATTAAGAGCTGTATAAATTGCAATTTTTTTCCTTCGTTTATGAAAGCAGAAAAACTCAGATATGTGCTTGTGGATAACTACTTTGTAATAATGTTTTTTTTTTATTGTGATTCTCCGCTACGAAATGTGATTAATAGAACTATAATTTTCATATTATTAGTTCAATTTTTTCAAAAAAAAAGCAATAATTAATATTTAACCCTTTTAATATCAGTTTTTCTTTTCCAGTATTAAGATAATTTACAAGTCTAATGGGTCAAATAAAGTATAAATAGCTATATTTTCTTTTTTTAAAAAAGTGCAATATTTGAGGGTCATATGTATCCCAGTGGTCTTTTTAAATGGGGTATAAATGGGTTGAAGTGATCATATAAAATACAGTGAAAAGTTGAGTCTCTAGTTTTAATAATGTTTTAAAACAGTTTTATTGTGAAAAATTTCTTATCAGTTTCTTATTTAATAATATTAATGACAATTTTATGAACGATGTAATGCAAAACAGTTTTTGAAGAGTGCAACCTTGGTCATGACAGGAACAGTTTTCGTTCGGGTTTTTATATCTAAAATTTTTATTGTTATATAAATTTATTATTTTTTTATTTATATATCTAAATATTTTATAACTAAAATGTAATTAAAAATTAGACTAACATATGAATGTTATCATAGAAAACCATTGGGACATGCACTTCAATAAATTCCCTATTTACTACTTATTCCTTTGGACGATTTAAAAATATCAGATGGACATATATGTCCAGGTGGGAGCCAAGGAATTAAAAGTGAGAAATGGCATACATACTATATTTTTTTTCTTTTCAGAATTGAAATAAAAACAGGAAAGAATATAAAATATCCAAATTGTACGGGTTGAAACAGAATAATCATTCTACTCATGAAAATTATATTTCACTAATTTAAATTTTTTTGTGATTATATTAATTGTTTTACGTGTTAAGAGGTTTTCCCAATGAATAACACTACATTTCTGATTTTAAAAAATGAATCGACAAACTGCTCCCTTATTATTATTAGATAATGTTTCAAAAAAGTAATTCTAACTATTATGAGTTAGGTAGCTTTGCCTTAAATGATTTTATTTATTTTCTAAAGTTAAAAAAAGGATTTGAAACGATTTCCCCTGAAAGTGCTTAGAACACAGTACTAGAAAACAATTCAGGTTTCTTTACCAAGTATAAGTAAGGAAATGGCCATTTTCGAGAATTCCAGAAAAAAAAAGTGCTAAAAAGCAATTCATGTCAACTCGGGCTTCATTCACCGAATACAAGCAAGAAAATGGCAAATTCCGAGAATTCTGGTACAAAGTGATAAAAAGCAATTCAGGCTTCTTTACCGAGTACAAGTAAGGAACGGGTCAGTTCCGTGAATTCTGGAACTGATGAATGCAATCCGGAGATTTGCATATAAACAAATGCTGATAAAAGTAATACAGTCATCTGGTGCTCTGTCTTGTTTAGTGTCATCGGAAGCCATGGGAAATCTCATTAATAGCTATTCACTTCTGGCCTCTTAAGACAAAGAATAGCTAATCGTTTGCCACAGCTCTTGAAGCCGTACACATGGCATAAAGATTTGTTCGCATGCCAAGAGAAAAGCGTTCCCTTGTTCATATCGATGTTACCGAATGTTTAGTTTGATCGCCACTTTTTGCTATTAAAAAACTTCCGCAGGCTGGAAGACAAAGGTAGATTCGTTTATATCTGATTTGCTATCTGGGAGTGTTAATTGTTGGTGTAAGAAACAATCAAAATTATGGGGTGCAAATCACTTTTTAGCCTTGAACTTCTAAAATATAATAGTTATCGAAACACTTTGAATACAAAAGTTGCTTTCTTCGCGGGGCGCTAACTTGAATTTATTGGATTTATTTTCTATTTTTGATATCAAGAAAATTATTTTTTTTACAAATGCCCAGAAGATTGGATATGATGCCATTAGATATCTAACCTTCCAATATTTCTGAATTTTACAAGCACATCTTGCAAAAATTCTCAATAAAATCGTCAGAGACACAAGGAAGGGGACTAAACAGTAGCAGGTTTAGTGTTAACCAGGATGCACAGAGTAGATTTCTGCTACATTACATCCTATATCAAGAAAGCTATATCGAAATGAAACCCTCTTTCCATTTGAACTAGATGAGCCATTTATGAACTCGTCTGAGATTTTTACAACTAAAAATATATTTCAAGCTAGTTAATCCAACACAAAATTCTCTAGTTATTCTGATAACATGGGTATATAAGTCACTAAGAAAAGGTGTAGAATAGAAACATATAAACAGATTAATCATGTGTTGAATGATAGTTTCAAAATTTAATAGGAAAGAATCCATCATCTGTGAATAACAAGTTCCGAGTGATGCGTCGGATTAATGAGAGTGTTGGAGTTATGAATTTCGGATTAGACAGAGTCTATTGTAATACTAATTACGAACATTTAATTGCGTCATGTTTTTTTCAATTTCGTAAAAATCATGAAAATACTGAATATAACTTGATTAGGTACGTTGATTAGTTAGAATTATTTTAATTTTTTAGTCTACAAATAAAAATTCTCGCTTTTTTTGAATGTTAAATTGCATTTGCTTTTTAAAATTCGAAGACTCGGCTGAATGAATAAAAAAAAATTGCAAACATTCAAAGGCCAGTTATTCAAAAAAATAAAAAGACGATTGAAAATAATCGAATGGTTCCTGCATAGACATAATACGTTCAGCTTAAAATTCAATGTTCAATCAGTGCAATGATCTTTATCAGTTTCTTATAAATGGTATAGAAGTATGATAATTGTTATGCCGGCATCCTGGCCTTTAGATTGCATATCGTCCCTATGATCTGGACTTCCCGGGTTAGAGTCCTGGTTTGGGTATGATTTCTTTACCATGTGTGTGTCTCTCTGAAGTGTATTGAAGAGACCTCCTGTAAAAAGGGATTATGCAAGCAAATGTATGAGTGTCATCATCACATGAGCTGGAAGCAAGACTGTATGAAGCTGGTAACTGACCTCGGGTATTCAGGGGCCTGTGCCTCAAAATCTGCTGCATATTCGGCTTAAATCTCTGCCTCTCTCAGAGGGTTTATCTATGAGAAATGCATAAATAACAATACCATGAATATTACCTAAATATTAACTAAATTTGTATTACTAAGAGAAAATGGAAAAGTTATTTCAATCAAATGTTTCTTTTTTTTATAAACATCTCTCTTTCTCTTTTTTTAAAAAACTTTTTTTAACTTTATTTACCGTTAACTTTACCGTTTCGTTTTATTTTTTGTTTCATTCGTTACCTTATCTTCTGAAATAAATATACCGTGATTTAGAGTAATTATGGGCATCGTATTTTTTCTCAATGGATATCTGAATAGAGGTACTTTAATCTTAGCTACCGGGTATATCTTTTTACTCTTTCATCTTTTATGAATGAGCTTGAACATACTACTATAAACTGTTCGTGTTGGCGACCTACTCAATCAACTAATATCCAGGCCATTTTTTTTGTGACATTATATGAGGGGAATATCACTTTCATACCAGTTTGCTTTAAAAGAAAATGGATCTTTGAAACTTAAATTACATGTTGTTAGTATCTGAACTTTTAAAAGGGAATGTCAGCACCTGTGTGTATTTTACAAAAGATTTTTAAGAGAAAGATTATTAAAGATAGAGACGCATAATTAGACATAAATATATATTTTCGAAGATGATAACATGTATTAGAGTGTCCTATAAGTTTCTTTACTACTTCTAATATGAAATGATTACTCAATATTTACCGTTTAAGATTTATTTTGTTATGTAAGTATTCTTTTGCTCTATTACCTTCTTCCATCTCTCAGAAAGCTTTATTATACCTTTTTTCCAAAACATAACAATTTTGAATAAGTGCATGAACTGTGCACATAAGGAATCAAAAATTACAAAATTATATTACTTCAAAAGACAATGTATTGCTCAAATACTTAAGAATTTCTTATTGGTTTCATAATGATTGAGATTCAAATTTTTTCAGGCATTTTTTTTTCTCTTTTTCATTATTAAAATTGCAATGAACATTAAGCTTGCTAAAGGCGATTTAATTTGAACTAAACACAGCTAATATTCCTGACGGACCGAAAGTAGCAAGTAGAACAAAAATTTCTTTGTAAATTAAATTAATTTTTCGTGACTGTATCTATTCAAATATCCGTGCTTTTCTATTTGGTATTTCACGAAGCAATACAAAAATATTATATATTTTTAAAAAAAGTGCCGAATGCCTTTTGCCTATTAATAAGAAAGCTAAAATTTTTAAAAAAATCATCATGAATAACATCAGTGCACTTTTGCTCAAATATTAAGATATTAATAGCGTTTAAGTAGATTAATTAGCCATAAATCTTCAGTGAATTACACACATTTCGATAAGAAATGACAAAATTTGAAACAATCTTCTACTTTTCTAGACTTTGAATATCTCTTTGTCTGCATATGTCATTGCAAAGTAAATTAATTGCATTTCTTGCTAAACTGCTCGGCATTTAACATTCTCAAAAAAAAAAAAAGAAAAAAGAAATTTGAATGGGAGTTTGCCAAAGATTTTGATTTTTTTGTTTCTGGAAAATAAAATAAAGATTCAGTAAGATATTTTAAGAAAAAGGTACATTTCATTCGTAATTTTTATCTTAAATAGCATATGAAATGAAAATTATAGCAGTAAATATAAATTTTATTTTACTTATATATCTGATGCGAAAAAATTGCAAAGTTGGTACATTATTACCTGTCATTAGTATTCTACCTCTTTAACTTTTCCCGCTGTTTGTGACGCTTTTTTCTGAGTACCTCAATTTATGTTTCAGCTCGAATTAATGTTTTAAATTCCCTCTATAGGCTTCCTTCAAGATCTGCATAATTTGTTTTCCAATCTTTTGATTCTAAAAGAGGGATGATACTGTATTTGAATTATATTAGCATGAATAAAATATTTAAAACTAAGTATTCATACTTAGCATGGATGTTAGAAATTTCAGTCAACAATTGCAATAAATTTTGTTGATGTTATTTTTGTTTTGAGTGTTCTAGAAATTAAATAGAATAGTTGGAAATATGAATGGTTGAAAAATTACTAGAACGCATTATTTGGTTGTGGTGCTGTTATTAATATTCCAAAACTGGTGAAGAATCAATCAACACTACAAACATTATTATTTAAATGCTATAGACAAATAAACCAATTTTAAAAAATATGATTGCAAAACTTATAGATGAGTAGACCATCACAAACAGTTATTATTTAGAAGCTGATCGGCAAATTAGTAGTTTTCCAATGAATTATCCTTTGTAGTTGAACTGACTGAAGGAGAGATGTCTGACTTGATTAGCAACAGATATCACAATTATCTTTTATCATGATTATGAATAAACCAATATTAATAAAAATTACAGAAAGCTGATAGACGAATCAAGCAGCACAAACCGACTATATTCAGAAGCTATTAGGTAAACGAATAGTTTAAAAATAAATAGACCTTTGTGGTTCGACTGATTGATGGGTTGAGTGGTTTGATCAACAGATATCACAACTGACTTATTAAACTTTTTCTGTGCTTTTTGTTACTTTTCTAATGCAAACGACGAGAATGATATGACTATTCGATAAAAAATAATTTGTTCTGTTAATTAAGAAGCTTTTAGAGATTTACAAGTGACACATAATTCAAATTCATAAACTGGATAAAAGTTACATTATTTGTATGTTCAAGTAATTTTTTTTATGAGCAATCGGTTATCTTACTTTTAGTTTCATCTTTTACTCTTAATGTGGATATTTTGATTAATAAATGTAAAACCAGTATAAGTTGCATACTTCATTCAATTATGTACTGATTTACATTGTAATAGGGATGTTGTTGTGGGTATTAAATCACATACAACCAACCAGTACAGTTTTGTTTAGGAAAACCAGTAGTCGTGTTAAAACCCACTCATTTAAATTTTGCTGTCATCGATTTTACTTTGTTTCAGCGTTTAGAAATTAATTAAGGGCGTGACTATCGTAGCCAATGTTGTTCTTTAAAGAGTGATTTATTTCTACGATGTATTGATTTATGTCAAATCTATAAGCTTGCTTTAGGCGTTGTTGGTTTCAACATTGGAATAGCTAGAAGATTAATGGAATGAATGAATTTCATGGCCCATTCTCGTTTTGGATTCAAAAATAAGGAAATTTTGAATTAATCAATCAAAATGTTATAAAAATATTCAATGTTTTGCATAGTAAAATGTTGATATATCAATTATTGGAAATAATGAATATTGACTTGATGTTTTAACTATTCTTATCAGTAATAAAATATAATTTTAAGAAATTACCACTGTAGAAGTGAAAATGTTTCTAAACAATTTGACGTAATTAGCTACTTTTTCAGAATTACAAAGAGTGTCAAAGTACGCCAAATGAAAACTGAACTAAAAAAGGGATGTATATTGAATCAGAATTGTACAGAAGGTTTAAAATATCAGTTTGCTTCATGTTTTGTATACCAATTAATACACGGCATTTTAAAGATGAATTCAACTTAAATAATATATTTTTTGAATTAAAGTTGTATTTTTTGCAAATGAAAATGTTATATATTAAAATAAAAGTTTATAATAACAAATACTAATTTAAATAAATGTAGTTAAAAACTAAGTAAAATTAGCAAATTTTTAATTAATTAACAACTAAATTGCGTAATTTAATACTTTAAATAATTTTTTCTATATTAATGCTAAGAAGAAAGGTCATTTTTAAAAATCAGGTTTATTTGAAAGGATATAAATTGAATTTTAAATGTTCATAATCATTATGGAGTAAATTCAAATATGAAGATTAAAAAATATTTGAGCATAAAATCGGAAATTTATTTGAATTGTGTTCCTAATAATCAAAATTTTATTCGGTAAGTTAATTTCAGTTCGCTTAATAGGAATTTTATTTTTGTCATATCTGTTATATTATAATCTAAACTAACTTTTCTATAGTAAATTAATGCATCTCTTTAAGATTTATAAATAATTATTTTTAGACAGAATTCAAAGAAAATAGGTAATTTAAACTTGTGAAGCTACGTTACGTATAACCCTGTGCCACTTACTTTTATAAATTTAATATGTAAACCGATAAAAGCTTTTCAAAAATTCACTGAAAACCGAAAATTAAAAAAAAATCATAATGACATTTTCAGTTTATATTTGAATAATACATTCGAATCCTCTGCAGCTTGTAATTACTTTATGGCTTGGTCAAACATTCTGTGCTATGACTGTTTACACGTGAAACTGCTAATAGTTTCCCTAATGGTTTATAAATTCGCATTGAAAAATCGGCAATCGATACAATAAACATTTGCTGACAATCCATAAAAAAATTTGTGAATAATGAATTACTGGAAAACCATTAGTATTACTGTTAAAATGTTCATATCCTTTGCTAACGCACCATTTTGCTGTAGAAGCTGCCACATTTACTGTGAAAATGGCACTTACAGCTTGAATTTTCATCAATAGGATTCCATGAATAAAACATGGGAAACAAATATTGTGGAGCTGCAGTTTTCATTTTCAATGAATACTTTCTTTGTAAACTTCATTGCTTCTATTAAATGAAAATATAAAGTTAATTATTTTGGTGCTATAGGGACAGCGCCAGAATATTGATTTGCAAAATTAACTGTTTTGTGCATAGAGTTACTCTCAAAATCATGTGGAAATTTTTAAATATTTCATAGTTTTTACGATATTTCTGGTAGAAGCAAAAATTTATTTATTGAAATTAGAGCAAAGCCATAGAATGTTTTTAAAAGTTTTGGAAGCAACTATGTTTCTCATTTTCTTCCATTAAATTATTGAAATGGTTTTTTTAAAAAAAGTACTTTAAATAAAAATCAATGTTTATTCATTCAATAGATTTTATAATAAAAATTAATTTTTCAAAAAAGGCTATATTTTCTCCAATATTTTTGCATAACAATACATTTTTTTAAATAAATTTTTAAATTTCCTATATAAAATACAGTTTTATAAGTAAAGTGTATTATATTCAAAATTCACTTTTATCAGTGAGATTTTTTAAAAAATATTTATACATTTTTTCAAAAAGTAAAAATGACATATTTTAATTGTGATCTCATTTTTTTTAATATAAAGAAAACATTATTTAATAGTGTTTGTTTTCTCGAGTTTTAAAGTGTAGTAATTCTTTTTTGTCTATAATCCAAAGACTAAAGATTTAAACTTTTTGATTTAAAGCATATTGTTTTCTAGCTACTAATAAACTTGTCGTTTTTCATCAATGAGATTTAAAAAAATATCCAAAATGATGTCGATTGTTAAATGTGCTCTTAAAACTCAATTTTAAAATACAAAAAAGAGCCCAAAGAAAAAGAAATCAATTTGTTTTAAAGCATTATTTGTGATCTAAAAATTTTAATGAAAAAAATTCGTTAGCTATCTAATGTTTCAAACTTATTTGCTCTCTAAAAATATACAAATGCTCATAGAAAAATTTAAATTGCATATTACTAAAATATTATTTTTCTAACATCTTGGAATCTTCTCTCAAGAATAAAAATTAGTTTCTTACATTAAGATTTTAGAAAAACTGTATCTCAAGAATTTCTTTTTTTCCATATAAAATTATTTTCGAAGCTATTGCATTTTATAAAATACTTACACACGTAGTTTAAGCTTTTCTATATTTATTTTTCATGTATTATTGATGACAACTGTGATGTTACTTTAATTAATATAGAATTTTTACGTTATTATTTTACTTATAACTAAATGAATTGAATAATGGCTGTTTCTTTTTTTTTATTAAAAAGTTGATAATAATTGTCACGAGACAGTTTCAGTTGAGTCAGAATAATTCATCCGTGTACTCCAGTTAGGATGCTTTAAATAGCTGTGTTATGCTTTTCTTTTTTACTTCCTCTTAATGTTGTCAGTAAAACATCCCTTTAATAATGGAACTCGTTTTCATTTTCTATGATCTATAAATAGAAATTGTTTGTATTTGGTAGCTTATTGTTTAATTTTTATTTTGCTTTTCATTAATCGATATTACTAATCGTATAATCGTTGTTACATACATATTTTTTGATTTAATTTATCTTATTAATTTACAGCATATATTCGTACTTTAACAGTTTATAGCAATCAATTAATCTTTCGAAAATGGATTCTTCGTAAATGTGTTTTTCTTATAAAAAAAGTTTTAAAAAAAAATTACAATTTCTTAATTGTTTTAATAAATTAAATAATTTTAACATTAATTTCGTTGTATACAGAAAAATATTAATATAAAGGAATTTTCTCTGTTTTTTTATAAGGAAAAAGGACATTTATTTTAGCTGTATTTTATTGTTTCGTTTATGAAAAAACTATTAATGTATATTAGTTCAAAAATAAATAACTGCTATAGACTAGAAAAAATTAAGGAATTTAATTGCATATTTTAAGATAAGTAACTAACAAATTCATCATTACAAGTTTACGAATAAGATGAAATGAATATCATAAATGAAATGAAATTCATAAATCAGAATTTTTCATCTACACTATTTCAGTATAAAAACTAAAAGAATCTTTATTTTCTGTTAAAATTATAAATATGCATATGTTTGTGACTGTTATGTAATACTCTTTATTATTTATATTTATATTTAAGGGAAATTTCAATAATTATATTAATGGATAAATAAGAGGCAAAAAATCAGAGGCAAAATAGAGTAGACGATATATATTTATTCATCTGCACAATTTTTTCAATTTTCTTAAATAATTTTGGTATTCATTTATTTGTAAATTGGAAGCTTTTATCAATTTAATAGTTCATTTAACTTGATTACAGAATATTAAGAATTATTTACTTCAAAAATAGATAACTGAAAATCATTTGAAGTGACAAAACATCAATTCATATGATTCCTAAGAAACAAAACTTTTGTAAATGCATATCACTAATCTGATTATTTTATTTTAAATTTGAATAATACGTACGTATATACATGTTTCTCCCATGTATTTTGCAATTTTAAAGCTATTTTGCATAATTTATAATCAGTACCGGCTTAAGACAGACAGATGATTTAGAAACTTTGTATATCTTAAGACAGCTTTTACCTTAAAAATTATCTGTAGCGTAGAGACATTACAAAGTGAAAAATGTTACTCTTGCGTTCTTTCGGCTTTCTTTTATATGCTAAACTGGAGAAATGCAACACTTAAATCAAGGCTTATCTTCTACTTAAATCATGGAAGATCCACCCGTGAAAATCAGTCCTGACAGCTCGCTGACGGAAAAAACGGGTTTAAGGCTCAATTTTGGTGTTTGAAAATCCTCTTTAATCCGTATGAATATGTAAATCACTTTTCAGCTATGACAGACACTCGACTGCAAAGATCCATTTTAGATTACATGTTATTTAAATTCTCTCTCTTCAAATTTGAAAACCGGGTTATTTGAGACAGTATAATAGCTAACTTTTGGATAGAGATATGATTGTAATTAAGTCTTTGTTTCTTCCAAAAAACGATGGATATCTGCAAAAGATGTGACTCAATAGGATATCCTGTGAAGTTTAGATTGGCGTAGGCAGACGTTTTACAGGATTTCTCATGGCAAAAAAATGATTCTTTTTTTTTTTTTTTTTGAAAATTTTCATTAGGAATTTAAACAAAATAAAACCGCCTTTAAAAAAACTGCACTCCTCAGAATTCGGAAATTTCATTAAAATTCTAAAAAACTTTTGTTTTTATCAAAATATTTTTCGTAAGTATGTTTGTTCTTTCAAAAAAAAAAAAAAAAATGAAGGATATCTTCAGAAGATTGACTAAATAGGATATACTCTGCAGTTTAGATTGGCATAGGCAGACATTTTACGATATCTCATGTTAAAATAATTTTTTTAAAGAATTTTTATTATGAATTCAAACAGAATAAAATTGCTATTAAAAAAACTCCTTTCCTCAGAATTTTGAAATTATGTTTAAAATCTGAAGATCTATCGTATTTTTCAAAACATTTTTCTTTGTTTAAGAAAGAACCAACCAAAAATTGAAATAATTTGTATGAAACTAACTTTTAAAAAAAATATTTCTTAAGGAAGCTCTTCATAGTGAGTCTTCAAGCCAGATTCTTCATTCCCTTTCCTTTTATTCCATTTGATTAATTATTATTATTATTATTATTTGCTTTTAAATTTAATATATATTTTTTCTAATTTCTATCTTTTAAGAATATTATTTATTGGATAAATTGACAGAAAGAGCCAAATAAGAAATTCAGTCGAATTTCCAAACTTCTATTACAATATAGAATTTCATGTTTTGTTTTGTTTTCTGTGTAAAGATATGTATTTATTTATCTATCGTTTTTTAAAAAATAAGAAATAATGGGGGTAAATAAGAGAGGTAAAAGAAAAGGACGAAAACTTAAATAAAAATCTATGTGATTACACAAATGAAAAGTAACCATCATTGTAAGGCTTTCAGATTCATTATTGGAAACTAAATAACAATACCCCTGTTACCTAAACATCAATTATTCGAAATCATACTATTAAAATAGACAATTATCTAGATTGCTCTGAAAGAGATACAGAGGGAAAAACAGAAATCACCAACAAAATCTTCATTAGCAAAAATTATGAAATATTCATATTGATGGAAATATTTAAGCAATAATAATAAAATGCAGTATTTAAATATACAAAACCCGAACAACATAATATTTTTAGATTAATGTTTTATATTATTACGTTAGAAAATTTCTACCTTTTCTGTCATTCCTCAGTTATCTAGTTTGAGTTTAGACGCGGTTAATTTGAAGAATTATCATTCCATAACGTTTAAAAATGCATAATTTTTTTATGAAGAATTAAACCAAATTCAATTAAATGATTCTGAAATTTTTTTAAATTATTTTTATTTATTTATTTGCAAAATTGCACCCAATTTCTAAAAGAATCCGAATTTACAATTGCTAAAAATGTACTAATTTATCTATTTTTTTACTTTTATTTAGAATTTACTTATTCCTTTTATTTATTTAAGAACTTACTCATTTTCCTTTTATTTATACAATTGCTAAAAATGTATTAATTTATCTATTTTTCTACTTTTATTTAGAACTTACTCATTCCTTTTATTTATTTAAGAACTTACTCATTTTCCTTTTATTTACCTAAGAATTTACTTATTTTTCTTTTATTTATTTTAGAACTTACATATTTTTTTTTACTCATTTTAGAACTTACTTATTTTTCTTTTATTTATTTAAGAGCTTACTACTAAAAATTCATTTATTTTTCTACTTTTATTTAATTGTAATCCAATTAATTACAACTTTATCAATTTTTGTAAAATGTCTTATCTATTATTCTTTGGTTGTGAGAATTTTCCCGAATCAAACGTAAGAAAACGAAAGTCATTCCATCACTACGTACGAAAAAAAAACACTACCATTGTTTCCGAATTCAAAATAGTATCGAAACTAAGAGTATTAACTGGAGTATCCGTTCTTCTCAACAATAATCCAATTTACATCCTTTCGTGTAAAATGAGTCTCCTTGTATAAAGAAATAATCAAATCATGGCTCTTACAATCCAACAAATGATCGATACGACATATCATTAATGTTATCAGAATCCACTTCCATGTTCGCCCATCACCACACTAAGTTACACTTTTTTTAAAAATCTAATAAGGCAGAAAAACCACAGAAAAAAACAAAAACTTATCGAACTTTTCATTGACAAGTGTTCCAAGAATTCTCAAATGCGAGTATCGAATCGGGTTGAGTGGTTGACGAGCTGATGATATTGTTCCCTGCTGTTATTTCTTTTGTTCCAAGTGGCGGGGAAAAAAAGAAATCGTTCGGGTAAAAGTTGAAGTGGTTCACATCCAACACTGTTTAGATATGCATAACAAGCTGAGAGCATGTGTGATATATGTGAACCGTGGTTTTCGCTTCTTTTGATATAGGGTATCGAGTGAGAACACGAGGTAATAAGCTGGAAAAAATTCGAAAAAGAAGAAAATTCCACGGAACATATTGCAGAATCGCGGTTGTAAGGAAATTAGATTTCAGAAACTACTTTTTTCAGCGGGATATATTCTTCAAGTTGAAATCCTGCTCGAGGAATATAATTTTTTTGTGGAACAGTTTCAAATTTATTGGTGACATATTTATTACATGTTTATTGTTAATATGCCTTAATTCAGTCTAGAAAAAAATACTAATTATTGACTGTGGAATAATTTATTTAATCCCTAGAAATTGTAAAATCGTGGCTGTAAGTAAATTAATTTCAGAAACTACTTTTTTTTTTTACTGAAAATATTCTTGAAGCTGAAATCCTTCAAGGGGAATATAAATTTTTTAAACAGTTTTATATTTATTGGTGACTTTTTTTATTACATTTTTATTGTTAATGTGACATAATTCAATCTAAAAATAAATACTTATGAATTAATACGTAGTAAAATTTTTAATCCTTAGAAATTAAAATTTATATATTAATCGAGCATTTTCTATGAAAAATCACGAGCATCTTAATTTACATAAATCGTAACAAATTATAATCACAACAAATATTAACTGTCGTTTTTTATAGCAGCTTTTTTTTTTCGAAGAATAATTTGTTGACACAATAATTTTAAAAAAATCTTTAGAATTTCTTTTCCAGTGTCCGTATTTTCTAACACAAATGCTAAAACAATAAATGATTATAATTGCCGTTTTTTCTGCTCCTGGTATAACGAATTAATGTAATATTTGAAAAAAAAATTTCGGCCCTTTTTTTCTATTTTTTATCAAATTAAATTTTTTCATATTTTCTAAAACAAATGCTTTTAAATATTTATTTAAAAAATGTACGATGCATATGTAAGTATTGACTTGTTTTAAGCTCTAAGCCATTAATAAATTTTATTTATTTTTTATTAAACAAAAAGTCGTTTAATTTTAATATCAAGAACTTTAAACAGAGAATCAGTCTCTTTTGCTTTTTTATTTATTTATTAGAATTGAGTAGTCTTGAAATAGTGGCAGCAGCTTCTCTTATTAGATTAACTATTTTTAAAAAGAAAAACTAACAATGAAATCAAATTTTAAGTCGCAATTTAACCAATACTATTATATTAAAAAATTTATTAGTTAATTCTTTATTAGTTAATTCTATTCTTTCTAATTTAAAAAAAAACTTTTGGTTTAAAGCACAGTTTTTTAAATTTATCAAATAATTGTTAAAATTAAATTTTTCATAAAATAGTTTTTAAAATTTAGATAAACAAATTAAAATTTTAAATTGAATTTCATTCATATTTTTCAATACTTGAATTATAGAGTTTATCAAGATATTCATACCTACTTTAATGATATATACCTTAATTATTGAGTTTATCAAGCTATAAATATATAATGCTCATACATTTTTTTTTCTTTTTATACAGTAAATTTAAGTCGAAAAGAGCCATCGTGAAGAATGTATGTCTTATCTAACCAAAATCCACAAATATGCACATTTTACAATTTTTAACTCCTACCATCAACTGCCCATTACTTCAATCCCCAGACATGGGGAGATCTTCTGTTCAGCTATTCAAACTGGCACATAGGGGTAGAAACAAAAGAAAAGGGATATAGCAAAAATCACGCACACCATCCCAATCCATCCCTTAACTTTCCCTCCCATTTCAAAAATCATTGAAACCACCTAAGTGGGTTTTGAATGGGGAAAGAATGGGCTATTTTATGACCTGACTATGAATCTAAATTCTCATTGGATAGCAGGGAGATGGGTCAACAGTTCATATTTGGCACCCTGCGTAGCTCCCATTATCAATATGAATTTAAGAGGCGGGGTGTGTGAAACATGAGCGTTGACTAACTCGCCCCTTTCTTTTGTGATCAAGTTGTTCACTGCAGTCCCCGCGCAAGTGGAAATTGCTTGAAAGGCCCATCTTTTAACGGCTAACAGCTTAATACAGCAACGTCACTTCGGGATGTGGTACTGGAGTGATTTATTCTACCTTTTACGCTCTGCCTTGCATAACGGATGTAAAAGCCAAAGGTGTTGTTAAGTTCCAGATAATAAGTAAAGTCGTGATATTAAAAAAAAGGTTGTCTAACTGTTTCACTTAAGCACGAATGTTGAAGGCCTTGATAAGACCTTGCTTGAAATGGCTTAGAAATTTTTAATGTAAATCATCGCTTGAAATCTGTCTGTTTATTTTATTGGCAAATGAAATTTTGTTTTCGCATTAAAATATATAGTGTGCACAAAAGGAAAAATCAAAACAAACAAAAAAACATGCATATATGTTTTTATAAAGTTTTTGAAAAGAAAATGCATGGTATCCACATGGGGAGAAAAAACATGTGTATGTATTTTTATAAAGAAAATATATGATGTTCACATAGGGGGAAAAATGTGTGTATGTTTTTAAAACATATATATTTATATATATATATGGTGTCCACATAGAGTAAAAAAGTATGTGTATGTGTTTTTGAAAATTTTTGAAAAGAAAATGGTAGTGATATCTTAGGTTATAAAAAGATTATATTTGTGATGCGTCAAGCAAATTTACCGATTTTGCAAGAATTATTTACATAAATTAATTGAAGTTCTTTTACAATATAAAGTGAAAAATAAATAGTGATGAAATCTCCCAAGGTGAAAGGATGCTATCAAAAGGATTATTTTTGTTTTTCTTTGAAAGTAATCCATCCATCACCTTTTTAATGATTCCTTCATCACGTATCAATAAGGAAACTGTCTTGAAAATTATCGTCAATCAAGAAAAATTGGACTAGGTAGTGATCAAAGATAAAAATATCTCTCGATTTGTTGTTTTCTGATATTAGGCTTAAACTCAGTAAAACAAACAACTTTTCATTCTGGAAAATACTCTATATCGAAAGATTAAACTAGTCTATTAAAAATAATTTTTTTAAAAAAAATCTCTATAAAAAAAGGTTATTTTTTTTCTTTATCCATTAAGTTATTAACAGAAAAGCATCCCTATTTTTACCAGTCATTCATCAAAAACAAAATTTTTAGAATTAAAAAACCTTGATGAGAAAAAAAAATGAGCCAGAGAAGTCATGGCATTATAAATTTCAGACGATTATTTTTTCATTTTGCCAAATACGCTCTATTAATATTTTCGCCGTTGTCCACTGCATAAAATCTATTTACAAAGTGCTAGAGGGTATATTAGCAATTGCATAGTTCTCGTTTAATTATTACGTTATTACTTTTAGCAGTAAAGAAATCAAATTTCAAGAGTAATTTTTGACAATATCAAAGAATAAGATTTGAAAAAATTCTTCTTAATTCTATATTTGGAAAAATTCTTTTAATTTTCAATTTAAGGATTCATTATAACACTGTTTACAAAGCAATATTTAATGATTAAAAGGACACATTTAAATAATAAAGGGAATTCGAAATCGAGATTCAGACTTTCTTGCTACTGTTAAAAATCTTTAAAAGGCATTAAAAAATGTCTATATTGACGTTTTCATATGAAGGGGTTGATGTTCACATAAAAATTGGGTGCAAAATTTCGATTTTCTTGATAATTTGTGATTAGAGGAGTGTACGAACTCGCAGGTTTTATACTCTAGGTCTTGTAAAAAATAGTTTGGCATATGATGACTTCAATAAAACTTGATTATTAGAGGGAATTAATAGAAAATGTCTACGATTCAATAATGATAATTTTGACTAAACAGAAAAAAAAAAATGTTTAATAAAAATCAGACTTATTAAAATATTTTTCAAAGTCAAATTCGCAGCATAAAAGTGGGCAATGTGGCAAGATAAACTTCAAATAAGATAAAACAATTTATCATCAGGGGATTTTTTTACTGTTAGATTTATTTTTTCTCTAATGTATATTTCGGCTGAATTTTCTTTATTTCTGTTAGTGTATTGAATAGGTACAGGAAACTTGAATTTCGAACGCATATATACAGCTTTAGCAATATGATATCATAAACTTTTAGTAGATATATACATTCTTTCGAGCAAAATCTTGAAGTATTGATAAAAATTTTTTCTTGCATAAAAAAAAATCGGATATAAATTATTTAAGAATGGAAATTCCAAGATTTCGTTGCAAACATATTTGCTTCCCATTTTTAGTGTCAAAAATCAATAAGTTTTTCAATCTAGTTTGATTAATTTGTCCTAAAATTATGTTTTATTTTTTTAAGTTATATAATATGTATTATTAATAGTTAATATATTAAGTAATAGTTCTGTAGCATTACTTTATTAATTAAAATGGCATTCAATAATAATTTTTACAAAATTCTTTAACAATTTTTTCACTCGCTTATACTCAGAAGAAAGAAAAATTAAACATGATTCATTCCTTCAAATACTGTGAACTGAATTCATTCATACACTATAGTGTCATAGACATTAAATAGTGAATCGCACACGATGAGGTTAAACGACTCTCTTGTAAAAGGCTGCTGAACTCCTTTTTCGGAATTTCATCTTAACAATACCTGCATAGATTTTTTCATTAAAACTTCTCTTATTTTCAGAAGAAAGGAGGCAGATATATAAAATTGAATTTTAAGTTCTCATGAAAATCATGTGGGTCCATTCAAAATGTTACAAAGACAGCAAAACAGCACCTGGTTATCAATCGGGAAAGTTGAGTTTTCTATCTTTTAAAAGATTTCATAATGCCCTTATAAACTATACCAACCTATAAGTTGTATAACTCTTTTGATTAAGTGTTATGGAATTTTTTTTTGCTGGAAATGTATTTAAAATTTACAAATATGGGTATATTGTACAGATAGACAAAAAAAAAAAAAGATGAGAGGGATTTTTTTCGTAAACTTTTTTATATTTTTATATCCTTACATATTATTATAATAAATGTGATATTATCTGTTCATGATTTTCGTTTTATTTCAAACCTAAAAAAGGAATATAAATTCTAAAATTTTGCGCTAAATAAATCATGGGAAAAATATTTCCTTTCATTTCGTGGGAAAATGAGAGTTTATATACTTACAGCAGGCGAGATTCATATGTTTTTTTTTCGGCTACATTCTAAACATTTATCATTAAAATCCCTTTCGAAATTTTCAAGCAAAAAGTTTACTTATCTTCTTTTCCCTCTATTCATTACTTTAAATTCTGCCAATTTCTTATTTATTTTATCTTTGCTTAGAATTTTGCATTTGTATTTGAATTCCAGAACCAAATACTTATACTTTATCTTAGCTTCCAATCTTCCACTACTTCTAAAACGTATTACTCATTCAAAAACGATATTTCTTATCCAGATTCATTTATGTTGAGATTTACTATATTATACATCGCTATTGTTAATTTATTAGAAGCATCTGGTATTATTTTTTTGCCATTTTCCCACCAAAAGTACGTTTTTAAAGCTAAATCAATCTACTTAACTTATTCCCACTGTGAATGTTTCATGTAAAAGTGATCATTCTTACCTTTGCATATACCGAAAATCGCAAACTTTTTTGCATCGTTTGCATATAAAATCTCACTTCAAAAAAGGTCTCTTCAATGAAAACCCTTTGGTTCCATATGCTAAATTCTAATGTATCCTACCAGTTTTTACACCAGGCGTTCAGGTAAAAGCAACTGAATTCACCCTTTTTCCTTCAAGAAATCTTATGTTTATCATCATTTGCCCTTGCATCAGAAAATTAAAATGCTATCTTGCTTTTTGATACTTTTAAATTCAAAAATTCTTTGAATTAATTAAACTTGACCAACCAATTTCCAACGTGAACAGCTCTTGTAAAAGCCGTGGATTCATCTTTACTAGCATTAGAAATCTCAAACGCTTTCTTTGATACCAGTCAGATGGTCAAACATCTAACAATTACTTTTGATAATTTTCAGCTACAAACCCTTTGATTCCAGTAATTAAATTTCATTCTAGCCAAACCAGTCCTTACTATGAGGGATTCATGTAAAAACGATTGAATTTAAATTTCTTCATTTAAAAAAAAACACCCATGCCTAGTATCATCTGATCTTACATTAGGCAATTTTGGATAATTTCTGACTTCAGAAATCTTTGATTAAATTAATTAAAATTTAATTTGACGAACAGAATTACATCGTGAATACTTCTTTTAAAAACCAGGATTTCAGCTTTTCTCGCACTAGAAATCTCATGCTTCTGCTTCGATATCAAACAGTCAAACTCTAACAATGTCTTTTGATACTTTCCAACCACAAACCTTTGGACCCATTAACTAAACTTCAATCTAGCCATTCAACTCTGACGATTAGGAGTTCAGGTAAAAGCTTCTGAATTCATAGTTGTATTCTTATGAAATCTCATTCTTAGCATCATCTGAATTTACATTAGACTACAAAAAAATTATAATGCCTTATGATACTTTTCAATGTAGAAATCTTTGATTGAATTAATTAAATTTCAACTTCACCGACCTACTTACATCTTCAATACTTCTTGTAAAAGCCATGAAATCATTTTTACTCACATTAGAAAATCTTCTTGTATAAGCCATAAATTCATCTTTACTCGTATTAGAATACTTTGATACCAGATAGTCAAATATCTAACAATGATTTTCCAGTCACAAACCCTTTGGTTCTGTTAACTAAATTTCAATCTAGCCAACCAACTCTTAACCACGAGTCCCTCATGTAGAAGCGTCTGAATTCATCTTTGCTCACGCACGCGTAAAAACTTACGTTGGCATGTTATGAAAGCGAAAGAAAAAAAAAATGAGGCAGCGTGATCAGATTTTTCATTTGTGCAATTGAGTGGGGAAGCTCACGCTTCGTTGCTGTTTCTTATCAGCGAAATGAGTGTTGCAGCTCGAGTAATAATGATAGAAAGGTGACTTCCGCCCTTTATTGCCTTTCATTTTTTCCGTCTGTCGCGCTTATCTGATTGTTAAGTGGTTTGTATGTGGGTTTAGGTTGGCGGCTCTGTCTCATTGCAGGTGTCAAAGGTGCTGGAGGAGCGATGGATATATTGGTGACTGCTGAATGACCTTGGGAGTCACTTTCCTCCAACCCAAGGTCCGATCAGTAGGTGTTGAAGAAGTAAGGCGTGATATAACGGTTATGTCACGTTCGGTATAAGTGACAATTTTACGTGTCAGAGAAGAAAAGTCTGCCCCATCCCTTTTAAATTCGTAAAGATAAATAAAATTCGTTTGCCATTTGCATTTCAAATGGCAATTGAATGGGATGCACAGATTCATAATAAGCTTCATACAATTAAGATTATCATAGATTTCTGTCCCACTTTACACAGCAGAAAACTGGACACAGTTTTTAGGATTGGGATTGGGCATACTCAATTTACCCACCGATATTTATTCATGGGGAACCCAGCACTATTTTGCTCAATTTGTATTAGTCCTATATCTGTTTTAAACATTCTTGTAAAATGTCCGTTTTTTTTTTTCTGTCTCTTGCATATTTTCAGAAATCTCATCCTGATTTCGTTGAGTTTCTTTCTAAAACTGCACATGTAAATGTTTTTGAGTGCAATCGTCAAATTAAAAGTGTGAGGCAACATGTTAATATAGAAAGTTATGCTTTGTCAGATTTCCATATGATAAAAACTTTTTATTCATTTTATCTTTAACCAATTTCTTCGAAAAAGAAATATGAATTTATATTTTGGCCTTAAATAAAGATGGATTTATGATGCTTATTCGAAAGTAAACTTGGCCTGTAGTTATTTTTAAGTTTTGTAATTTTTATCAAATTTATGTCAAGAACGTGAGATTAAAGAGAAGTGCGGTATTTTCTGATATGATTTAGGAGACTTTGCAAGCCCAAATAGCAAATAAAATAGAAACCTGATTATTTCAATATATGAAAATTATCTTCTAAAAAGTCTTTCGGCAACTCTGACAACTAGCAATCGAGATAAAATAGCCAAAAAAGCAACTGAAGTAGAAATTTAACTATTCCAATATTTGTTATCTATCGTCTAAAAACGCTTTCTGGCCGTTTGACTACTGTTTGTGTTTCGTTTGAAGGAAGAAAGCCCTAATGAAACTGTTTGGATCCTGGAATCAATAGAAGCCTTGTCGATCACATGGAATCAAAGTTTGACTAATGTAAGTTAAGAGCACAGTCAGAGAGCAAAATCCTCAGATTTCCTCTTCTGAATCATGTTCGTGCCATGTCTTAACCATTTGGTCATCAGTAGAAACTTTGTTGTGATTTACCGTTAGAACAACTTCAACAAAGAAAAATTTCAAAGCAACTTAAAAGATTTTATTCTTTAATAAATGTCTTCAAAGCAAATAATTAAAAAAAAGCAGTTCAGGAGAAAGTTTTCCAGAATATTCTCTCCCTCTGTCAAAACATCAAAAATCTTATTTGCTCTCGAAACAGTATCCTTCATCAAGTTTCTTCTAATTCTTTCTCATTCAATTCATCCATTTAATTTCTTCTCTTCATTTTCCCTTATATTTTTTTCATTTTTTTTTCTTTCCAAATTTCCAAGAAACGAAATGGCTTACAACCCCACTGACACTTAGCACCTCGCTTTTCAAAAACTACCTCCTCCACACTTCCTGCTGCCTCGTAGTTAACGAGGGCCACGTTTACGAATACGTTCATTAGCGGTTTTGAGAAAGTGATCAAACTGCCACGAACGTTTACCATTTAGATGAGGAAGCGCAGAGAGCGAAGGGTTGGAGGAGTGTAATGACAAAAACACAAGAAGAAAAGTCATAACGACTCAAGAACCAATTAATGATGCGATGATTTGAAAACACTCCTTTAAATTGTCACCGCTTGCAATTAAAACGGGAAGGCGACAAACGGCGCTTCGTCATTCTCGCCCTTGCCTCTAATGATCCCTCTCTTGCTCCCGGTGTTCCTCTCTCCATCAACTGAGGTGCTTCCAATTACCGATGCGTACGGGCGTTTTGCGTGACGGCTTTTCACGCTGAAATCGTGACGTAACCGATTCCTGGGCTAATTAGTGCTCTCTTCACGGACTGTGGGGGAGAGGAGAATGGTCGTCCTGCAAATCTAGAATGTATAGGGGGGGGGAGTTGCAGATTGGAAAATCAAAGTAAGGATTTTTTGGGATTTTTTTCAATGTTTTGTTTGCTTGTGAGAAGTAATGAGAACAAGTGAAGGAAATGATAGGATTGATTACCACGCAAAGCTGTATTCTAGAGATTTAAAATTTATAAAAAATATAGAAAGGAGAGTATAGAATTGGCTCTGAAAAGAGGAGATTGAGTATTCATTAATGAAGATCTAGTCTTATTGCACTTCTTCATCAGTCTTTCTAAACTAATTATTATATACAGATATATATGCAATTTTATCTATCAATATACTTCAGATATACATTATATATAATATATTACATTACATATAAGATCTTACTATATTACCATATATATGTATAATAGATATACGATCTCATTTTATATTATCTTATGATATCTTGTGAATTAATCTTTAAATAAATGCCGTTCTAAAACACAGAAAATGTGTAATTGAAAAAACCTTTTTTCTGTCCTTGCTTGTTTATTTGTTAAAATTAAGAAATTCAAATAAAATGAAAAATTTATCCTGAAATTGTTGAAAAAAAAAAAGATTTAGATAGAGAAGAATCAAGTCCTGACTGAAGATCGGTATTTAGCAAGACATTTTTGTAAAGAGTTTGTTTTCTGTTATTAAAACTACTGTTTATAAAGATTTCTCATCATACACTTTTATGATTTTCTATGAATTAATGTTGAAACAACAAACAATACTCTAGAATTGGAAATATAAACAATATTTTTTTAAAGAATAAATTTATTTATAATTTTTTAATTTTTAAAAAAATTATCACTAAAAATTCATTAAAGGAAGTTAAAATTAATTTCCCTAAGTTGAAGCAAAAAATCAAATTAGAATTTATTGAGCTCAAATTCATAATAGTTTTCACAGATTAAAATTTTTTCGTTATTGCTGGTAAAATGTTCTAAATATTTTAATTTTTTTTTATTTCTAATAACAGTAAACGCAGAAAGAAATTGACAATATATGAATTGAAAATAACTACATGCTCCAAAAACGTTTTATCAGAAGTTTTCAAAAGAAAGAGAAGTAATAATAATTTCAATAAATGTGTCGAAGAAAGTAATACTAATAACAAAATCCTGGAATTATGCAGCATGATATATTGGGTTTTAAACTCTTCATAAAATACAGTAAATAAAATATGAATTTAATTGTCAAAGAAAAAGAAATGGGACGTCTTTAATATAGGTAAATCGATATATTGAAGTCTTTTAATATTGAATAGTTTTAAAAAAATGTTTTTAATCATAGAAAATTTCTAAGAGCTTAGAAGTAAAACACATAAAAAGTGCACGAAAAAGTCTATTAAAACAATTAAGTTATTCTTCCCGAATTTCAAGTACCTTATGAATATATACATTACAAAAAAAAAAAGAGTTTTAGTAATATTGTTTTTTTTAATTTCTTTTCTGGAAAAATAACTCGCTTAGCATTTTAACTTCTTTAAAAAAAAGCAGATATTAATTAATCTTTGAAATTTTCAATTATAAATTTATAACTCTTTTTTATTTTTTATTTTTGAAAACCCGTAATGTGTATTTAGGAATAAATCCATTAAAATTACTTTAATTCATTTAATTTTTTCTCTGTTTATAGTTAATTATAACGGAAAGAAAGTGATAAAAACTGGAAATTATTGAACTAATAGATTAATTTATGTTTCAATTTTTATTTTTTATAAAACGTGATTTTATTTTATGTTATAATCATTTTAAAATTCCTTTTCTTGTATTTAAACTTCTACATGGCATAAAACGTCTCAGTTGCAATAGACAGGTGGGACTCAATATATTTCTTTTTTCTCCAATGGATATTATTTCCTCATTTATTAATAATAATGATATTTTTATAGGCTAAATTATTATTATTATAAATAGGTATCTATAATGTATCGCCTTTTTTTTTTCAGATAACACAGCTGAAAATTGACAATAATCCATTTGCCAAAGGTTTTCGAGACACAGGGGCTGGAAAAAGAGAAAAGAAGTGAGTTTTTAATTGTATCTTAAAGCAAATTGCAAACTTTTTTTCATTCATTTAAAAACTCATTGCTGACGAAAATTAACCAAGATAGTTGTAGATTATTTTTCTGTTGCCGGTTGAGAATTTTAAACAAATTTTGTGAACGAAACTTAAATATTCTATGCTTTGAAACAATAAAATAATAATACTTTTATGCCATCTTAGATTATTTTTCTGATTTGAATGTATGGGAAATCGAAGAATTTTAGTAAAAGTCTCACAGATAAAATTCTCCCTTAAAAAAATAAAATCAAAGTCGTCACTATATTTATTAGCTAAAACATATGATATATATGGATAAAATCAGTCCACTGTTAAACGAATGAATTGAAAAAATAAAAGACTGACTTGATTTAAGATTGATCGCTACAGCACAAGAGATTTGTGTAAAAAACCTTTGAATTTGCTGCGCCATCTATTATGCAATAATAGAACTAAAATTGTTTAAACGTTTATTATAAAAATCTCTTTTTATTACGAAGAATAACACATTTTTGTAAAATATTAGTACTTTTTTCGACATTATTTTATAGTATATATTTCTTTTTGTAATCAGACAAGCTAGAATGATACTTGTGAAGGCTTACAATTTAATTTTACTAAATTAATATTTTCATTTCTTCCGTGAAAATTTAACTGAAAAACTAATAATAAATCTCATGTTTATAAAGATTCGAAAAAATATTTTAATGTTCCTTTAAAATTCATTTGGTTAAAATTTTGATGCTAATTTTTTCTCATCTTCCAGTTTTTTTTTTTTTTTTTAATTAAGTGAAATATATGACTTTTACACTTGATCTTGAGGTTATTATAATCACTTGGAATTATAGCTGTTATTCTTTAAAATTGCGATAAATAGTAACAACAATTCAAAATTGATTGCCCAAAATCAAGCTCTTAAAATATAGCTATACGCTTATTATGATTTTTTTTTTTCACTTGGTTCTATTATAAGGAATTAACTGAAGTCGTTGATTTGTAACAGACAGATATGAAAGCTTGAAGGATTCTTTCAGAATACAGATTCCTTTTCAATAAATTATTTTAAAATATATGAGAATCATTCATTAATAATTGAAAAACCATTCGTAGATATTAAAAATTGATTTAAAAAATGTGTAAAAATTCTTAATTTGTCAACTTAAATGGAGTTTATTTTAGGCAGCTTTCATATCTGTGTAAAATAACTATTTGAAATTTAACGAAATCAGCACTTCCTTAACATTTCATTGTAATAGAATAAAGATTCCTTAGACCCTTATTTCCTTTAAAAAATTTCAGTTGAGTTATATGATGTTGTAGTAAATATAATATTATAAAAAGTGACTAGACAAGTTGAATATAGTAATGAGGCTATCATAGACTGCATTATTTCTTAATTAAGTATAAATTAAATGATTAATAAAAACATGCGCGAAACTAAACAGCTTTTGCTTTCAGTGTATAATTTTATTTTGCAGAATACCCATTAATAAATCCCTAAATTTAGTTTAATTATTTTAGTTAGTGTCAACATGTGACTTTCTTTCTGATATTGAGTTGCCATTGATTATAACAATAATATTATAAACTAATGTCGCCAAGGTTATAATATGTTCAGTTATGGCATAACATAATTCGGCCTCGATCGTCAGTAGCGATTCAGTAAGAATCATTAGCAATATTTGGAGTGAAACATAGCAAATTTTGGCTATTTGGCGACATTTTTCTCCTTTACCATAAGTTAAAATTCCCGTAGTGTAAGTTATGATCTATTTATCACGTCAGAAGGTACTATGTTATAAGGCAAGAAAAATGTTTTAATGGTATAATTTAAGAAATCTCTTAGATATAATTTTACCACACCAATTTAATTAAACTGAATTTGTACATTGGTTAGGGCTTTAAATTGAATATATATACTTTTTATTTATTCGAATAAATGATTTATATTTCAGTATCTTTAGCCCGTACCTTATTTAACTCTAACATAAGCTCATTACAGTTTTACTCTTGTTGTTTTTCCTAAGTCTAAAACAATGTGCGTCTTGTAAATAATTCTGAAGCGGTACAAATATGATTGCCATATGCTAAATTTGCTATCTGAAGGAGTTAGGCTTTGTAAAAATATAATAACACTCTCTGGATAACAAAAGAAAAAAAATCAATCCCTATAAATTACTTTAAATATTTTTAAATCCATAGTTACGAACTAATTTTATTTTAAATATTTAATGATATATTCTTTTAAACATTTATCGTTCATAAATATTCCAAACTATTTTTAAAAATGAACTTGTTCTAATCACACCAATTTGAAATTTCGAATAGCCTCAACAATAAATTTTATAACCTGAAGTTGAGATCTTGAGATAATTGACAAAAATAATAGTTTAATAATTATTTTAATTATAATTTTTATTAATTATATATAATTGATGTGAATAATATCAAAATTTTTACTATTTGGTGACATTTTTCTCCCTTATCATACGGGCAAGTCAAAATTACCATAGTGTAAGTTATAATCTATTTATCACGTGTCACAAAAAGTACTATGCTATACGCGAACAAAAATGTCAAAATTTTTTTATTACGTCTTATTATCAAATTTATGTTTCTTTTTTTTTCACTTATTTTTCAACTCTGGGGTAATAAATATTATCATTCTGTTAAAGATTATCAACGGGGATGGTTGGAATAGAAAGTCCTGTACCAGGCATTCTACTTCTTAGTTTTAAAGGACATTAATATTAATTTATTAAACTGTCTCGAAAAAGGTTTCTCCAGAAAGATTCACCTATCCCTACTTTTCTGTTTCTGTCTCTCGAGGAGGTTTTTTAAAGCCCGGCACCCTTTCTTCACTCTTAGCTTCTTCAAACAATACCCCAAGCATCTCTAAAACACTCCCAAGTCTGAGCAGCCCCTTGACTCTAATGGCCCGCCACTAGATCCTAAAACTTCCCCTAAATGAGAAGCGTGGTGATCGCGCTGCGACTGTCCAGAACAGGTTTGGTGTTGACAGAGCACTTACCGTTCGGTAGTTCAAAGAAGACAGGGCAAACACTAGACACGAGGGTCGAGCCTTCTCTTTTTCGTGCACCGGCATTTCCATTTTACTAGCAGGCCGCCAGGACAGTTAATTAAAGATGCGCACTCTGCTTGGGTTACTCTCCAATTGACAAAATTTGTCGGGATGGTCTTCGGTTTCGGGCGCAGGCGAAAAGTCTGTTTGCCCAACGGTGTTGTTTGCACTTCTCTTCTTGTAGAAAATTGGAGCACTGTAGCTCGAATATTTTTGGTGGATATTCTAGCTTATATAAAATGTGTACATTTATTGGTGTAGTTAGAATGAATGACTATAGGTGCCGGTAGAACTTTTCAAAAGAGAAGGGTTCATTTGTACCGTGCCATAACTTGGCGACTTTAGAAATATTTCCGATACTTTAAAAATTACGTACGCCGACAGTGATATTTTCTTTGTTTTCAAATCGTCAGTATATTATATAGAAAGCACTGTTCAAAAATGCAAAAAAAAGTTTTGAGATATCACTATTTAAAAAATTATTGCTTCAACAATTATGAATCACTTTAATTCAAAAATCATATATAGTTGTATGCGGAGTATGGCCAAAATTTTGACTTTTGTGCCGTAAGATTCCACACCAAATCATTAGTTGTTGGCGTATTTCCTTAAAAAATATTCAAAAAATAAATGGGTTATATATTTAATCTAAATGAAAGCATGATTATGAAAAATGTAAATTTTAATAATACGATTATTTCACACATTCAACGTTGGAATACTGCAAAAAAAATGAAACGAAATAATGAAAGAGGTTCCATAAGTTAATTAAAAATATGAATTATTAATAAATTATAGTTATTATGAAATGAACCTAGTTCTTTGACAAACTTTTAAAATAAAATATTTACTGCTATGATTTCATACATTTTTATTGTTATTGACAATTGAATATATGCTCTCTCAAACAATTTGAGTTAATTTACTCACACTGAAAGTAGAAAATATTATGTTCATTATGGTCAATAATTTATCTTGGTAGCAGATTGCACTCTTTTATGATTATTATAAAAACTATTTTCGACTTTTTAAAATTTGTCCAGTTTGAAATTGAGTCGATTAAATTGAAAATGAATTGAGATTACATTTTTTTTTTTCATTTTCATAAATCACGTGCAAAATTTTTAATTGGTTGCACAATAATAATGTGCTATTTATTTACTGTTTATTGCTCACGCTTGTATTTTAATTTTCATCTTAAAAAATTTTAAAATGAATTATAGAAATTATTACTTGATGAATGCTTATAATAACTCCTTAAATGAAAACGAGGTTGAATAATTTTTAAATTACTTTAAATTTGCTCAATTATAATTTTTAAAAAAACCTTACGTAAACTAAAATTCGCATTCTTTTTTATATCCATTCATGTAATAAGCCAGTCTTTGATAGGCATACTGAAATAATCCCCTGTGAAATTAAAGGTTTGTATTGCACAATTTCTTGAGAATCTAGGCTATGAGCACATTACAACAAAACTAGAACATGGGGATGGTTACATACGTTTGCTGTTATTTTTTTATTGTATTTTTTCCCAAGAATAATATGTATAATATTATGACAGCATCTTAGTATCATAGAGTTTTAGTTAAAATAGTTTTACAATTTTCCTCGTCGAAGAAAAATTAATAAAAAATAAAAATTGCATAAACTTTAAGCAGCAATCGGGCTTCTTCTCGATAAATGAATGAATGAGATTCTTTTCAATGTAGTAATGTATCCGTACCGTTTTCAAGGCTCCAGGCAATGTTTTTTGATAATTTTCTAGCTCAGCTTCATGTTGCAATGCCTTGTTTTGAATAAATCTTCTATATATTTATTGTTTCCTTTTCCTACATTCCTACTTAGCGTGGCATATATAAATAGAGTGACATCAAAGTAGATTGACGAAATTTTAGATAGACTCCTTTTACAATATGCTTATTAAAAAAAAATAATAATATGAGTAAAAACCAAAAACGGCATACGGGCTAAAGCAGTAGCCGTTTGTTTCCTCTTGAGGAATGTGATTGTGTGACATTCTTTCAATTTAGTAACGTGCCCGTACCGTTCTCCAGGCGCCAGGCGATGCTTCTCAACCAACAACGTAGCCAGTCTCCCCACCACTCCCAAGGCGGAGCACAGCACCTGCCATCCTCCACATCCTCTGCCGGGGCGCACCACGGGGACGCGGGGGACGAGTCCAGTGACGAAGACGAAAAAGTGGACGTTGGGGGCACGGCCGACTTGCAAGCGTCAGTAGCGTCTCTGTCTTGCGGAAAAGACGGTAAGATTTGCATTTTGTGTGTGTGTGGTAGGTTAGTTTGGGCTTATGGTGAGTTTTCTGCAAAGGAATAATAAGCCAAATAGAATAATAAGTCAAGAATACATCCTTGGAAAATTTTCAAAGTTTTCTTATCATTGGGGAATGGAAAATTGATGAGTTCAATAAGTTAAAATTAGTTTTCTCATATTACTTTGAAAATACTTGGTAAAATTTATTTTTAAACATTTTTGAATGGCAGTTTAGTTTGAGTTTGTGTTGAATTTTCTGTATAGAATATAATAATAAGCCAAGAATATAATTCTTGAAAATTTGTTCATAGAAAAACTTTTTAAAACATTCTTTGCTTTGATTGATAGGTTCACTAAGTATCATTTTATTTTGAAAATACTTAATCAAATTTGTTTCTTAATATTTATGAATGTCAATTTAGTTTGGGATCGTATTGAGTTATCTTTAATGGATAGGACAATAATCCAAGAATGCATTCTCGGAAATTTGCTCACCGGGTAATTTTTCAGAACTCGTTTAGCATTGATGAATGGCAGATTGGTGGGTTCAATGAGTTAAAATGAGTTCATTCATTTGATTTTGAAAATACTTGGTAAAATTTATTTATAAATATTTATGAATGGCAGTTTGGTTTGGGCTTGTTTTGAGTTTTCTTCCAAGTATAGAATAATTAGCCAAGATTGCATTCTTGGAATTTCGGTTAATCGGCAAAATTCTTAGGAATTTTTTAGAAATGGTGAATGGCGAATTGGTGAGTTTAATAAGTTAAAATGAGTTCATTCATCTGATTTTGAAAATAATCGGTAAAATTTATTTCTAAATAATTATGAACAGCAGTTGGATTTCAGTTCTTGTTGAGTTTTCTTCAATCGTTAGTATAATAAATTCTTGGAAATTTTCTCATCGGAAATTTTTTCCTAACTTTCTTAGCATTGATGAACTTAAACAGTTAAAATAAGTTATGTCATTTGGTTTTAAAAATACTTGGTAAAATTTCTTACTAAGTATTTATGCATGAAAGATAGCGATATTAAAAGCAGAAGGAAACATTGAAATCTTATTAGATTTTTATAAATGGTAAATTGGTTTCCATAAAATAACCACATAAAATTACAATAAGACAATTTAATGTCAATTTTCTCTGTTCATTTAGGTATCTCTACTGAAAATGAAATGTCTAGAAATAAATTAATAATGTTATTCTTGATAGTTTTCGGTACTTAATTAAATTCTTTTGATTTTTTATAGAGAAAATAAATCTCTAGCCTATCTCTTAAAAAATTCTACATAACATGGTCTTGAAAGTTATTGCTATTCAGATAGCAAATCAATATATGAATTGAAGCAGCTACACAATCAAGGGCTATTTTCAAAACCCATTTTACAATCGAATAATGAGCATAAAAATTTCAATTTCAAACCTTTTATAAAAATCAAAATCTCTTTTTTTCTCGGATGAATTTTAAGAAATCTAGTATTTTATTTCAAAACATACAATATCCATATCATGAATCTCTTCAGATTTATGGATATAATAATAATTCAAGAATAAATTCTTGGAAATTCATGGGGAAATTTTAAAAAACTTGATGAATGGTAGATTGATAAGTTTGATGAGTTGAAATGAGTTTTTACATTTTAAAATTCGGTAAAATGTTTTACTAAATATTTAAGAAATTGCATATAGTGATATTAAATGCAAAATTAAGCTTTAATGACTTATGATAATGACTTATTTCGTCATTTTATAAGGGAAAAAATCTATAAATTTTATTTTAAAAATCCTACAATAGTGAAGTCTTGAAACTTATGGCTACTAGAATAGCAAATAAATATATGAATTAACGTAACTACGCAATTAAGAACTGCTTTCAGAACGCATTTTACAATCGAATAAAACGAATAACAATTTCAATTCCATTTAAAATCTTCCATAAAAATCTAAATTTCTTGGTCTGTTACGCAAATAGATCTCATTAAAATGTCTTAAAATCTTTCTTCTAGAATTAATTTTTAGAAGTCTAACATTTTATACAATAACCATTATATGAATCTCCTAATATTTACTGGAACTTTTATCATTTTTTTATTCATATGTTTATTTTGCCATCCATAAATTTATGTTTATTATCAGTAATTAGTAATTATACATTTTAAAGTAATTATTCTACGAATAGTTTTGCGAATTCTTTAGTACTAAACATCAAATGTCAATTAATATGATCCCCGAATTCTTCACTAATTATTATAAAAAAATATCGTTAGATGAATAGATCATAGTATCACATTCGAGCACCGAGAACTCTTCCATCCAGGGAATTAATTAAAAGAAGCAACCATAAAATCTATTCTCATTTTTAAAAATAAAAGAAAGAACAACTTTTCAGAATATACAGCAGCAGCAAGCATTCAGACTTTCTTAAGCCCACATCCGCTAAGCAGACCGCATCCATTCTCTGCTGCTAAACTTTTCGAAGAAGAATGAACGACTTTTTTTCCCCGCTCTTTCTTCTCTCATTCATTCGTTCTTTATTTCTCTTTCTTTAAGGATTATTATTTCATCCGCGCGTCGCGTCTCAATTGCTTAAATGGTTTTATGGAAGAAGAGCTATCTTTAAGGTTTTTAATTGAGTTTCCTCTGTAGGCCCCGTACTCCTAATAGGAGGGGTAGCAATAACAGTAGTAATAATTCAATAAAAAATGGAAGAACTCGGAAGGAAAATTAAAATGCTTCCAGCAATTTAGGATGGCCGCATGGTTGTTCATCCTAATCCCTTGGCGACGAATATTAATTAAGGTAGACTATTCTTGGCGGATTTTTTTTTTCATACTCACCAAATGAAGGTGTTTTTGCGTATTCTTTAATTCACATCTACCGAATGTGAATCCGCTTTGGAGTAATTGGTGTCTTATTTAAACTTGGGATTAATTATTCCATTAATTTTAGTAAATTAGCAGTGGCTTCGCAGATCAAGAACAATGCTGTCGATTCTTCTTCTCTTTAATTTTTATTTTTTTGAAAGAAAAAATAATTTATCATCTTTTAGTAAATTAAGATTTAATTCTTTTTGTAATCTTAATTACATACTTGTTGGTATGCAATATTTCAGTTATTAGAATGAAAATTTATAATGGAACTTTGAATTTAAAACATGAATGTTTATTTTTTATTTTATTCTCTTAAAATAAGTTTATTGATCTATGTAAATAATTGTTGTTTTAAAGAAAAGTAATTGAGCATTTTTAATTAGAATATTGCCGATTTTTTTAAATTTTATACTTAATTTTTTAAAAAAATTTTGCACTACAAACTTGATAAATTTATTTTGAATTAAATCTTAATTCTTTTAGTCCTTTATACACATGGATTCACATATGTATAAAGCTGAGAAATGATGAATTATGAAAAGTATGCTGAGAAAATTTAATTCATTTAAATATTTGAATTAAAGTTTTGATTTAAAATTTGTATTTCGAATTTTTATAAAATACATATTAATAATTATAAAATAAATATTAATAATTGTGGAATACAAAGAAGTGATGAAACATTACGAGAAATGTAATAATGCTAAATTTGTTTAAACTGAGGGAGATATATATATATTTTAAAATTATGTTTGAAATTCATCCTAATTTGTTGTGAAGATTATTATACTATTTTAAATGTAAGTGCAAATTCTTAATATGAATTTGACATATCCATGGTAATTTTTAGAGATATGAATGGGATTTTACGAATTTCTTGGTTGAAAAATTGATTTTTAACTATTAGTTGCCAAATCTTGAGCTCCATATGATTAGTAAACGTATACCTATTCTCATTTACTTCAAATCCGTGATGAAAATATTTTGTATTTTTTACGAACATTATATATATATATATTTCTTAACTAGATATATACCAATGCAAATAGTTTAATATTTTTGATAAAATATTTATAATTTTAAATTCTTTATATTTTTTTGCACATATTCTTATGCTAATACGACTTTTTAAAGCATTTCGAATGAGTTCAAAGGTATTAATAATACCTTACAAGTTCTTAGATTTCAATAAAATAACAAAGAAAGTGGTTGTGTGTATAAGATCAATTAATTTTCCTTCCACAGAAATTTGAAATTTATAGTCGTGTTCTTTTAACAACACTTTTTCAGTTTAACAATATTTTTTTTCTCAAACCATGCCTTAATCTTTAAAAGAACCATTTCAATTTTTCTGTACAATTACCAAGAATTCATTACTCTTTAACCGTTAACTAATACTCATGCTGAAAGAAAAAGGGCCAAAAATACGAGAAAAGCACTTTGTACAAATGATAACACGATAAAAGTGATCGTGGCCATAGTAGCAGTAGTTTTAAAAATGAGAGAAAAAAAGAGAGAGAGAACCACCCTTTACAATTCTTAATTCCAAATGACATCGAACATGTTCGCCCTGAATCGTTTGCCGTCCCTATAAAATGACTAGGCGTGGCTCAACCGCTCAACTCAACTCTATTTTTTCCCCTTTTTTTTCCATTCTTTTCATACCTATCAAGTTTATGGTGGCCATTTTGGACATTCATTTTTTAAGGAATCTGTCGCTGGACGAAGATATATGATGCACATTGTAGCTTTTTATTATAGTCAATAGCTACAGGGTGAGTTCTTTGTTTCTGGAAAATGGATTGAAACAAAGCTAGAAGTTGTTGGTAGGATTTATTAGATTTCCGATTATTTCTGTCTCATTTCAAATGAGAAAAAGAAGAACAAAACAAAACAAAAAAAGCAATCTTGTTCGCTTGGTGTTAGAGAATGGGTGTTCTTTTAGAATAATGTTAGGCTTAGTTTTCTAAGCTTCTTTATTAAAGGTATACGTGATATCGTCACAGTGGTCAAATGTATTAAAGATGATTTGCGCTGATTCTGGCTAAGCATTTCAAGAAGAATTTAGAATTTCTGGTTGCAACTGAATATAATACCTTTTTAAGTAAACATCCTCACCCCCTTACTTTGTTTCATTTCTTGAAGAAATTCAAGATCAAAGCTTGTAGGTTAACTTTAGGCATCGGTTTATGAGTTGTTTTATTGATGGTATGTGTGACCCTGTAACCGGATGTCACTATATTCTTCAAGTTGGTTTTCACGGATAAACGTTTCTAAAAACTGTTTTCTAGAAGAAACTGAATGAAAGCCTTTTTGTGGTTATGTTTGTTACTTTACTATTCATTTTTTAGAAATTCAAGCTCGTAGTTAGTAAAAATAGGGCAATGAATCTAGGATTATGCTTTTAGGCTGTTTTATGAATGGAATACGGAAATTATAATAATTACTGATTATATTCTACTATCTTAAAACTGAAGATAATCATTTATTAAATATTTATAAAAAATCTTTATTCTTTCGAGTGGAAATCTAAAAGAAGACATTTTTAAATTTCCATTTTTAGATTACTCAGGTTCATTCCTTCTTTTGTCATGTGTGTTTTATAAAACATTCAATTGTACTTACTCTCTACTTGACAATCTAAAGAATAGCATTACAAATTTCTAGAATAACATTCATTGAATGTGTAAGATTTAATACTCACGTTATTTTAAGAAAGTGATAACCTGTTTTATCTATTTCAGCTTTGATATGAACAACTTTAAATATGGTTGATACGATGTCTATATTTTCTATAAGCCTCAGTGAAAGCTTTCTTAAATCTATATTTAATTTACTTTTGCACATTTGTAAATAATATTTGATTAATGTATTATTATTGAAAATATGTAAACATTATCATTTGATATATGCAAGTGATCTGTCATTTAGTTTTACTGAAAAAAAATTAAAGACGATACCATTAATTCGATAGAAAAATATTTTTTAATGATAATCAATTCAATTTAATTTTTTAGGTTAATTAGTAAGTAAAGAAATAAAAAAAAACTTATTTGATCTTTCATCAGCGAGTAGGCTATATTAATAATTAATTTTGGATTTTTTTTGTTCCAGATTTGCTGTCTAGAGAAGAAAGAAGAGAAAACGGTTGTACTAGAGACGACAGCGGTGATGACAGCATGGAAAAACCTCTGTCATCCCTCAATCCTCTAGACCACAATGGATCCTCAAGAGACTACAAAGACAATGGTTTGGATAGCATGACAGGACTGCCAAAATCCGTGCAACCAAATGTGACCGTGGGACCAGGCATGCCACATCCCCACCTTCTGCCGTACTTATACCCACCAGCCTTGTACTCTTCAAGCATGAATCATTTACCTCTTTCTCAACTTTTCCTCCCTGGAGCAACATGTGCCTCAGGCCCCAGTCATCCCTTACCTTTGTCACTCTTCACTTCCAGTGGACATCCATCCCCAGCATTCTCGGCTTCTCATCTGGCTCAGAGTTCGTTGAGTTCCTCCTCACAAGGAGTTGGATCTCTTCCCAGCATGGGCCACAATCTCTTGCTGAATGCTCAACTGGCCTTCGCGGCTGGTCACTCCATGTTCCATGGATATCCACCCCCACATTCACTAGACGGCGCCCTTCCTTCCAGTGCAGCGGGTAATGGAGGTCTTCTAGCAACGGCTGGAACAGTTGGTAGTAAAGTAAAACCACACAGGTTTTCACCTTATCCTTTACCACTAACAACAATGACCAGTACTACGCCAGCGACGCCACTTACAGTTCCAACCGAAGTGGTCAGGTCACCACTATCTACATCACCTTACGACGGTTCTTCAGGAAGCCTCGCTCCTCACTTAAATCATAATTCCTTAAACAAACTTGGTGCTGTGTCGCCACATGGTTCCGAGTGCGGTAGCTCGGATGGCTCAGTCGGACCGTCATCAGTGTCTTCTTCTAGTGACTTGAAGAACATAGAAAACATGGTGAATGGTCTTGAGAGACAACAAGAACAATTAGCGGCCGAGACTTTGACAAGGCTAACAGAAAAGTAGAACTTAACGACGCATTTCATTTTAGAGAGAAAAGTCAAAATCATGTCTTCATCAGGGGACATTGCAATTAGTCAACTTTACCGGAGTAAAATCGACTGAAAGGCCAGTTGACTTCGTCTTCAGTTGGAGCCTGAGAATCAAGGTTGTTTTCGTGCAAGAATTTTTGCTTCGAGTAGCCAGTGATATGTAACTCTGTACATTGTAATTCATGACTGTTTTTCCCTTCTTTTTTCCTATTTGTACAGCGATAGAGTTTTGCTTCCAAACCAAAGACAACTAAAATTACAAACTTTGCATTTCCTTGAAGCTATGAAACGTATTCTTTAATACGTTTTGGTTTACAGCTGACTTGAGTGGCTTCATTAAGATTTTCGGGGTGTGTACAGTTACCGAAGTCCGCTGGCGATCCTCCGCTATCAACTTGACACTTCACTGCGGTATTGAACAGCTTTACGTTTGTATTTTTTTAAGTACTTTGACAGTGGAATCTTCGCCGTAAAGCTCATCTTGGGTAATATGCATGAGTGTAGTTGATAAATTGTACATTTATATGGGTTTAGTAAAAAAGATCAACTTTCGAATGAACCCTCAAAAAATTTTTTTTTTTCAAAATGTAGAAAATATTATTTAATTATCATTATAAAATTATATTTCAAAGTATTTCGAATTGTAAGTTTTTATTATCTGTTGTGGCGCGGTTATGTAAGCCGATCGTAGCATCAAAAGTGATGTGAAAAGTGTATATTCTGTATTCATTGGCAATAAAAACTTTGTTTTGTAAATATTAGTTTGAAAATAGAGATAAATAAAAAAATTAATTTGATTTCGTTTTTAAATTATCATAATAAATGTGTAGAAATGTAAATGAAAAGACGTTAATAAAATTATTGCGAGGTGATTGCAAAGCGACATCTGTGCAGATTTAATTTATTCAAAGTACAAAAAAGGAAGTTAAATTTATAGTTGATTTAAAATTATAGTTTCATTAGAATTTAAATATTTAAAATTTTCTATTTACATCGAATAATCATTATTTCTATGAAAGGATTTAGAACATTTGTTTAATAAAATTCGATAAACTTTGGATACTACTGTATTAGTTTGCACTAAAATTCTCATATGTTTTTTTAAAACAGATTTTAGCGAATTCTTTTTCAAATTTTCTAATTCTTTTAACTTGATTTAAACGAATTTAAGTTAATATTGTAGGTAATTTTATTTTTACTGCCTTCTTTTATCTAAAGCTGTAACAAAATGCCAAAATGGCATTCAAATGATCAGAGCCCAAAAAATACGTTATAGCACTACTATTTATGAATTTTCTGTATTATAGCAGTAGCTGTATATGTTGTAAGGTTTCTTTTGTGGTGTTGCATTAAAGATTGAGTGTTCTATATTTAATTATAGTCGTCTCTTTTCTTTCATATTTATAAAACACATTTTCTACATTATGAAAGATTGTCAGGAAATTACTTATCAGAATAACTAAAAACACAAAAGTCAAAATATAAAAAAACAGCAAAGATGCAGAGCAAAATAAAGATGAGAAGAAACAGAGCAGATTGAATCAATATTTAACTTAAGATATAACTCACTCAGTATACAATTCTTCACTCAACTTAGTATACAATGTATAATTACTAATTTTCAAAGTAATCATCATAAAGGAAAATGGGGATTTTCAATTAAATTTAGATATTTTGCTACCTAGAAAAGAACATTTGTCATTCCCATAAATTTTTCGAAAAATAATGGTCTAGATTTATTCTTTAAAGCTTGTAAATACAGTAACTTCCGAATACCCGGTTCGTGACTATCCGTCCTTGTTTTCTTTTATCGTAAGTAAATGTGGAAGGCAACATTGCTAAGGCATAGGAAGCTGGCTTCTGCTATAATCCTCCTATTAACTGTGTGCAGAATAGGTTGTGACTAGAAAAAAGCAGCATTCTGCTTGTTATTACTTTAATCAGTATGTAGCGGACTTCAGCTATTTCTGTTGTTCCTAATTATAACTGCCCAATAATTACTGTTTTCGTAATAAGTTCAAGAAATTTGTAGTGCAATATGTAAATATATATTAACTGTCAATACAGAGCCTATTATTTTAACCCGACACCTACCAACAACTGCTTTTTGGATTCACCGGGGAGAATCCACATTCTAAGGGGCTTGAAATAAATGTAGGGCTTAGTGCTCAATAAGGAGCGAGAAAATATGTATAATAACAGTGAGTTTTGGCATAAAAATAAACTAATGTTTGGTATTGATGGACAAATAAATGAGTTCATAAAGCTCCAGCCTATAACTGATTTCTGTAAAATTTAATCTTTAAAAAACCTAAGTTTCAAATTTGATACGGGACTTTTACATCGAATTGTACACTTCCAATTCATTTGTTTCTAATATTTGGCTGAAGGATCTTACAATTACATAATGTTCTTTTGAACAAAACTTTAAACAACAAACCTAAGCTGCCAAAAGTTTTCAAATAATGTGTTATTTTGTTTTGATGCCGTATTGAACAAATAACCAATTCTGAAAAAGAGTTTAGTTTTAATAAATCCTTGAGTAATTTCCTTTTTTCGATAAATAGAAATACTTTAAAGTTAGATATCTTATTTTTACTATAATTATTTTTTGCAACGGTGCATAAAGAAAATCGTGTTATTTTGGGTGTTTTAATTTTGATAATTATAACTAAACTATTCTCAAATGTGTATAGTAATTTTTATTAACCTTTCTCTTTATCTGACTAATGCAATGAAGAAATTAATATTTTTTAAAAATTTAATTTGGAAAACCAAGGTTTTAAGAGTTAATAATATCGTTGAAAGGGGAATATTAGAGATAAAACGTATTAAAAATTTGATATCTCTAAAATTCTGCTCCATTATAAAAGGTTTAGCTTTATTACAAGAAATAAACACAAATTCAAAAATAAGGTTTAATCAAATCTAGCAATAATCATTAAAAGGGAAATCCTATGATAGCTGATATCAGGCATTGGCTCCTGCATAATTCAACAATTGTCATTTGAAACAAAGTATAATAAAAACCAATCAAAGACATTGGTTAATTTCAAATCTAATAAGACAAAGTTGTGTTAAAAACGATAAAGATGAGTAAACGATTCGATATCATAGAAAAAAAAGATGGAATTTCAGCCATTGATAAAAAGAAAAATATAGAATTTAAAAGGGGAAAAAAAATGACCAATTTTGTTAGAAAATGATACAATTTTATGAAATATACAATTAAATCGTTCTGAAATGGCAAACGCTTCAAAAATCATACATAAAAATTATTAATCCCTATTTTGACTAAAAAATTGTTGAAACGTCATAGCAATTAAAATCAAAATTCTTTTATTCGCAAGACTAACAAAAGCGAGCCACGTAAATAAAGGATGATAAAATTCAAGCGATTTTTCTTTCACTTAGGTTGATTGATTATCAAATTAGAAAATTTTGTTGATAAAAAGAAAAAGGAAACATTTTAAAGCAGTTTTATTATTTTAAAGCGCAAAGATTGAATCTTTGTATGCTGGGCTTATTAAATAACACATAAATTTTAACCCATAACTAGGAAATATGAATTACCGCATATGACGTGAGTTAAAATTATTCCATCGATATTTTTCTTTTTTATCATTTGTAAACAGCATTAGAATTTATTTTAGCTACACAATATATTCTGGAATTCATGAAGTTACTCAAAAATATTTAAAATATTAATATAAAATGCTAAGTGTTATAATATTAAAGGTTGGAAAGAATTAATAAGAAAAAAACTTTTAATGAGTATTTACTTCGTTTAGACATTACGGAATCACTTTACTGTTTATAATCGCCAGAATTTAACAAACAAAAATGAAGAAAGCAATATTTAAAAATATTATGTTAAAAGTATATATTTATTTTTTTTGCGTTATTCAAATTATAAAAGCAGTTTCAGAGACATAAAGCTAATTACACCATAAATAATAACAAACATTTTGAGAAGGAATAACTCGGTTATACGCACGTGCTCATAATTTTGCTAGTATATTGCTGAAAGAACTTTATAATGCTTCGTCAGTACTCCGTAAAATTTCATCAGTAACTTCAAGGACATGATTGTATTCGAGGGCAAAATATTACGTGATAACCAGAGCTAATGAGCAATGCGGAGTCATTTTGACTCCCGTTTCCAGCTATGGGTTAAAATCATTTCATCAATTAAATTTCTAATAACTATATGAGTTTCATTTATTACAGAGTTTTAAATGCAAATCTAAGAATTATATGAAAATTAAAAGGCCTGACTTGAAAAGCGAAATCAAGAAGCATGACAAAGAAAATGCACAGGTGTAATATTCTACAATCATGAATGGCTTTTATCTAATATATTCCCTTCAGATATTCTTTTTATCCATTGATACATTTTATAAATTTGTTCCTATATTTCATACTTCTGACTCATTTTTCCTTTTCCTATACAACTATCTTATTCGGATCCCAACCATCGCTATTCAAATTTTATTTACCTTCCGACTCCAACAAAATAAGGGTTTCAGCGTCATTTTTTACAGAGTTCCAAGTCATGTGGGTATTTTTGGCAATGAAGCGACAGATTCTGCCGCTAAATCTGCATCATTTGTTACGGCGCAAGGACTCATATATTGCAATGCTAAAAGGTCCTTTGAAAATCACATTTATTCGTCTTGACAAGAAAGATGGGATCTGGAAATCCACTACAAATACATTCTGCAGAATCTACCATTTGGTTTCTGGCATATTCACCTTTTACGTATGATCGTAGTCAATTTGTTTCGCCTACTTATAAGGTATACTCTCTTCAAACTCCAGTCTCTCATTTTGAATGATAAATTTCCAATATATCTCAAATGTCATGTTAATTTTTTTTGTTTATAATTTGATTGGATGCCTTTTTTTTAATTACCACAGTATTCATTATTTTTTCATTCATTATCTTTAATTTTCAAGTATATAGTAGTTGGGAAACACCACCTAAATAATAAAAGCATTAAGGTTGTTTGATTTTTGTTTCCATTCAACACTTTTTAATTTTTATTTCTGTTTTGGTGATAATGTTTTCATATGTTCCACATGCCATGTAGATTTTTCCGGTCATTACATTTAAACCAAATATTTTACACATTACAAATGAGTTACAATTTTAGAAAATAAATTACAAATTGGGCCATTACAAATAACCAAAAAAATTTTCAAAGCCTTTTTATATCAACTTTTCGAATTATTTTTTTCGTTCATCGTCTTTACATGATTTAGTTAGCAGGATATACATTAATAACTTTTAAGTTTTAAAAAATATATTCGCTTTTTTTATAGTTTTTAATACTTTATTGATTTTATTTTCGTTTTGTGTTATAATTGTTTATTTTTGTAAGAATGTTATTTTTTTATCAAATTATGGAGGATTTCTTTGTAATAATAATTTTTATATAGCCTCGGTACCTGAATTTCAGAAAATGTGTCCAATTTAGCCAAAAATGGCGTTTATGTTAAGACCTTAAAAACCTTTTTTAAAATATCAAAAATTCAAAAATATATTTGAATTTTTTCTTTAAAAAAATGTTTATTTTTTTTAGTTATATTAACTTCCCTTTTTAAAGCAACACTATGGCAATTTTGGGACGTACCTTGTAATTTTGAACCGCAGTCAGATGACGACAATGACACCTGAGCTGGCAGCCCCTCTCCAAACTTCAATAAAACACCAGCGGGAAGACGTTTGACCCAGGCGAATTTGACGCTCACCAGACGCGCTTACACGGTGATTCTTCGGGGGAATCGGGCCTTGAACCTGCAACCATCTGGTTCTGAAGCCGAGACCTTACCACCAAGCCACTGCTGGCCTTAGATAGCTCAACAAAAGTATACAGTAAAAAATAAAATATATATGAAGTGAAAAACAATATATGTATTAGAATATAACTTAAAAACATATATTAAAGATATAAATGATTTCAGCAAACATTATTTTTTTCCTTTGTAGATGAATATAACAACTTATATTCTCTAAAAACAAAGGCATTCATTTATTTTAAAATTATTTATAAAAACATTTTCATACTCAGTATGAGTATAACTCATATATTCAATGACTCATAGGTCAGCATTCCATTGTATAAAACATATTTCCAAAATTATTTGTAAAATATATAATTTATATTTCTGCTGTCGCAATTCAAATAGAGAGACTTATTGCAGGAAAAAAAAAGATAACTCTTATAAAGTTCCTGATGAATAAATTGTGATATTATGCCCAACAAATTGTATAGGACATGATAAAAAAATTATATATATAATTATAAAATAAAGATTTTCCGGGATTTTAAATTCTGAGAAATTGATTTTTTGTTGATATCATTTTTATTTCATATTAAAAATGCTTTTTGCTCTAAGTTTATTATAATACAAATAAATATAAACTCAAAGTTCCATAAAAATATTGAGAATTTTCTGTATTATATTGTATAATTTTGGAAAACAGCGAAGATTTTTTTAAATTTCTGAGCATACAATTGTCCTACCTATAATTTGCTACTCTGCTGAATTGCTAGAGTGTTATCAATATTTTTTTTACGCTGAGAAAAGTGAAAAATTACTGCACTCATTAATATCATAAATACTGTTAATTATGCTTGTATGAATATAATTTTGAAACTTTTTATGTAAAATAGTGACAAAAATAATCATTTAGAATATTTTTTTCATTATGTAAGCAATTTTTTTAATTAAATCACTTGATTTTAAAATGTTACAAATAATTTTTTAAAAAATATTTAACTTAGACATAATTCCGAAACAGAACAGAAACAAGATTTTAAAAAATATTTTTGGACACCAAATCATAATACAATTTTTACTTCCGCTTTTATTTTGTAACATACACGCTTCTTTATTTTCAATAAATAAGAAGCTGTCTGTTTTCACTAAATTCATATTTTCCAATCTTCTCAACTAATCTCTAATACTTTAAAAAAAATCCACTTTACTAGTTAACAGTCAGTAAAGCAAATATTTCGTACATATATCAATTGTCCTGAATTCCAAAATCAGCGGATAAAGCCATAGGTGGCTAGTATGCGAAAGATTAATACTAGCTTATCTTTGAAGAAACTACGAAAATACTGTATAGACTATAATATCAAAGGAAGCTTCACTTACATAAATTACTTCTTCACATTCAAACACAAAATTTTCCATGTATTTGAATAAATAACGTCTCTGAATGTTAATATATATTATGCTCATACCAAAGCGAAGCTTTTTAGAATAGCAATTGAGAACTGGAAAAGGATGGTACTAGAAAGAAACCAAGAAATTTAACTTCATTAAAAAGTAATTCACTTAACAAGAATTGGAATTAATTGAAGGCAAGGAATTTAATTCACACAAAAAAACTTTTAAACTATAATTTTTTTATTAAAAAAAATTAGTACTAGCCACATTTTTTCGATTGAAATCGCAATTTACAAAAAAGATCTATGAAAACAATTAAAAAGTTGAGTTAACCAAAAAGGTAAATATCAAAATCGAAAATTTTCAATGTTCAAAATCATTATTATTTTCTATGGAACGGTTGTTTACAATATGCAAACATCTAATATGATCAATCATCTAAAATATTTAGAAATGAATTTTAATTATTATTCTTGCAATTCGTATACGCAAAGTAATCACGTTTTTACTTATTTACTTATTCGTTTCCATTATTTACTGAGAAAAAAATTCTTGGTGAACACCTGCAAATCGAAAAGAAACTTTGAGCCAAAAGGGCAGTTTTTTGCTCAACATCTGCCTTGTAGAGATATGGATTTATTCATTAAATATCTGCTGCATTCTTACAACAATTGCACCTCAGAGTTTGAAGGAAATATGGCAGATTAAAAAACTTATCAAGCTAAAAATGTGACTGAAAAATATAGAATACATCTAAACATGTATAATTTAAGACAGCTCAGAGAAATTTCATTTTCAGCAAAAAGACAGAGCGGGAAAAAAAAAAGACTCTTATCTCCCCATCTTCTTAGGGGTGGCCGAGATCTTGGGAAGACAGGCGCCCAATCCAAAACAATGATCGGCACATCTCAAAAGACACCTTGCGGTGTACGCGGACAGGTGGTTGTAGACGATAGACAGCATTGTCTCACGATTTCGGGATATACGATGACATGCCGATATCCCAACGGGTGGGCCAGGGACGTTGCATACCATATCCCCCCTTTGCCCCTAATTGGACGTCTTTTTCGTGCTGCTAATGTCCGTTGTTGATGTGTGGAGTCTTCACAGCTATCTTAGTAAGCATAAATTGAAATGGAACCTGCAAGAGTAAGAATTTTCAGTCCATTATGAGAGAGAGCACCAGATTAGATATCAGTGGTTTCAGATCAGTGGCACTTAAATATTTCTTGAGTATAAAGCCGCCGCATTTTTTCTGAGTAATATGGTAGTCTTGATAAGTCTAGCAGATTAACCTTAATATTGCGTTAGGTGGGAGATAAAAAACGTTGTCCACTTCTTTAAGCTTAAATTTATGGACAATTTAAGTTACTATTATATTTTTGCTTGCTTTTTTATTGCTATCTCGAACACAAAGTACTCAAGTAAAAAAAGTGTTGTAATCACCAGAAAAAAAATGGATTTGAAGATTTTGATGAATTTCCATGTTTTAGATTTCCACGAGAACGAAAAATAAATTCTTTATTGAAATCTATTTGTTTGTAAACCCGAATATCACAGAGCGTTACAGAATATCCAAAAAAAAAAAAAAGATTTTCATTCCTATTCAAGTTTTAGATTATTTTCTAAGTTTCAGATCACTACGAGTTTGAAAAAAAAATATATCATATTTAAAAGAACGCATTTTGTTGCAATATATATATATATTTTGTAGACATGATAACACAGAATGGTGGAAAATGTTTATAAAAAAATGTGTTGTAACCATGAAAAGAACCGAATTCAAGAATTTCACTATTATCTATATTTTGGATCTTCGTGAATTTGTGAATTTAAAAAGTTTCAAAAGTTAAAACAATATATTTATTTGTAAACTCGAAATCTGTGGTGGACTGAAATGGTCGAAAATCTTATATTAGATTGTTTTAATGATACGACGAAGTAAAATACAAAACAAGCCATTTAGAAAATGTCCATCTGTCTATCTGTCTGTGACAAAAATAATATATAAACAATCTTATCCGAACAGTTGATATTTGGTAAATTATTTTTTCACAAAATTTGCAGATTTCTATCAAATTTTCAGTAAAAGCTGTTCCGAGGAAGTCCATCTGTCTGGCTGTTCGAATATATATAGGATCGCAATTTCAAAACAAGGGAGCTAAATTGGTAAAATTCGGTACACAGATTTAACATCCATCGTGTAGAGACGTGTTTCATTCTAAACTAAATTCAGATTCGAGTTAACTGAGTCTGGGTCTGTACTTTCCCAAGTATGTAAACGCGATAATTCCAAAACGCAATGAATTAAATGTATCAAATTTGACATGAGATTTTGTAGTTACAAGTATAATTTTAGGTCAAATGTTATTGTTAATAGGACGAAAATTCGATATATGTATGAACCAAGTTAAAGCGGTCTTATTGTATTAAGGTGTGGATGAGAAAGTTTTGGAGAATTTTGCCTCTGGTTTTTATTTTTTATATTATATAATTTTGACAATTTTTAAATGTTAACTTATATTAAATATCTAATATAATACAAGAAGGCAACTTTCAAGTAATTTTCATGAAAATTAAGACTAACATTTTTTAAAAAGTTTTCTTAGAAATATAATTTTGTTGCTCTGAATGCCATTAATCATCCCTATTCAATCCAGCAATATCCAAATACCCTGAAAGTCCAAGGTATCATAATAAATGAGCAGGCTCAGTGTATCAACTAGGTCCTTATATGTTTTTTCAGTGATTTTTAATACTGTGCCGAAAAGGTACATAGTTTTGTTGTTTTTAAGAGACTGAAAAGTGAAACACAATCTCACTCGAAAACTTCAGCATTTTCAATTAATGTCAGGATCTAAAAGTGCGTTTCTCCCGGCAAGTCTCATATATATCTGCTGTGTCTCTTTATATGTTTTTTCCCCCTTATCTCTTATGAGGGCAGAAAGTGAGGACGAAACTTTCGATACGAAAGTGCATATGCATTACCAACTATCGACTATTTTTTTCTCCTTCCAGCGCGCATTAAAAGAGTTCCACTCTAAAGAGAGACCTCTGATTGTTTTCAGATGCTCGTCTCCAGACGTAAAACTAAAAACTATTACGTAAAAAAAAGGAAAAGAAAAAATTACTTTAAAAAATAAGAGAGATGGAAAAGAAAAGAAAATTACAGAAGCCATCGAAGTGGATTCCACCGATTCAGGGTAATGAAAATAACGAATAAGAGAGAGAAAAGAGGAAAAGAAAGAGAAAAAAAAAGAAAAAGAAATAATAATAATAAAGAAGGAAAAAAGTAAAAAAAAATTACTTCGAAAGTGAAATCATTCACTTACTCCGCAAAAGAGAAGTTCGAAATGAAAATCGGGAGCAAGGCAAATGATTTTGGAACGCCTTTTTGCCCTTAAAACTGATTAAAATCCATGGAAAAGTGGGAGGAGGATGGAGTGGAGAGGGAGAGGGATGAAGACGGATGAGGGGGAGGGAGAGAGGGAGGAAAAACTGGAAAAGAAAAGAGAAGGAGAATGAGAGGTAATAGGAGACGAAAAGTTTCCCTAATTCTTTTCTTTATTCTGCATTTTTGCAGGGAAATAACTTGTTAAATTGAGTGGCTGCATATGATTAGTGGCACACGTTGAACTAAAAGCCCAGAATCTTAAGAAGTGTCTTTAAATCATTAAGGAAGAGTGAAATATGGCAGAGAAGCCGAAACTTGATCGTTAAATTGAGTTTTTATTTCTACCTTTCTCATTTATTTATTTTTTTCCTTGATACTGGGGGAGAGATTTAATATTTATTTCATTCATTTTTGTTTCTTGTTACTTGGCTCCAGAGGGTTGTTTCTGTCTTTACCAAATGAGAAATTCGTAAGTAATTTGCTTCTTTGGAAATTGGTTTCTTTTAGAATTTTTTTATCTATATATCAGAGTAGTTGAGGATTGTTTTAAGTAGCTCCGTCTAGTGGGCGCTACTTAAAACTGTACCTCACCTAATTAACTACCTTGGTAAATGGAGTAACAGGAAATTGGATATGGAAGAGTTCTGACATATTTCTACCTTCGTACTTTAACGCTTGCATTTTAATCAGTAAGATATTAAATTGTGTGTGGGGAAATTTTAAGAGTTACGAGATAAAAGAATGTCGTTATTTTGAGATGCATTATAGAATAATTAATAGGAAAACTTTTCTGAACTTCCTCTCTTCGTATAAAAAAATTGTATTTGCATTGCCAAGGAATGAATCTCTTCATGTATTATTTAAATCGATTTTGAAGGAATTATTTTATACTGTTTTGAAAAAAGTTTCAAATAAGACTCTGCTGAGTTTCATTAGAACTAAATGATGTTTCTGCTGTTGCTTCATTATTTATAAAATCATAAGGAATTTCAGTATAAGAGTACAAAAGATTTTGTTTATGTTTTTACTAATTACCTTATTCTTAATAAATTATACATCAGGTATGGAATTGAAGAAGTATTTATTTCTTAGAGCATTAGTTATCTAAATTATAAAGTTTAAAAAATCTCGTCAATTCGGAAAATTAAAATAAAATTTTCTGTTAAAAAATAACATATTATCAAGAATTGTCGAAGTTTTTTTTAAAATTGTATAGCTTGTTTAGAAATTTGAAGGCGTCTTTTGCTAACAATATTTACCCTATATTTAATAAATAATAATAGCTATGGAGATGAATGTCGTTATTTTGACATGCATTGTAGAAAAATTAACAGGGAAACTTTTCTAAACTTCCTCTCTTCTTATAAAAAGTTTGTATTTGCATTGCCTAAGAATAAAAACAAGTATGCGCCACGATTTAAGCATTATGTGAATTGATTTTGAAGATGTTATTTTGGAAAAAGTTTCAAATATGACGCTGTTGGCTCTCATTAGAGCAAAATGAGGTTACCATAGTTGCTTCATTATCTATGAAATCATGATGTTTTCATTCTAAATTTCAAATAAGAAGACACAAAGCATCTTTTTTGTTTGAACTATTTACATTATTCTTAATTAATTATATAAAGTACGAAATTGGAAAAGTATATATTTTTTGCAGCGTTAGTTATATAAACTAAAATGTTTAAAAAGAATGTGGGTATCAGGAAAATTAAAATAGCATTTCCTTTCAGAAACTCACATACTATCAAGAATCGTAGTTTTTTTTTTTCTCAATTATAGAGCTTATTGAGTAATTTGAAGACATTTTTTTGCCTAACGATATCTACCATATATTTAATTAATTATAACAGGTACAGAAAAAAGCATACATTTTCTACAGGGTTAGTTATCTAAATAATAATGAATTTTAAAACTTTAGTGAATCAGAAAAATTAAAATAACTTTTCCTTTAAAAAACTTACCCATTATCAAAAATCTTAGAGGGATTTTATTAAAATTGAATAGCTTGTTGCGCAATTTGAAAAAATATATATATTTTCATTTTTTTATTATTAGCTTTGGAAAATCGTCATAAAAGAATAGCAATTTAATTAGTAAACTAATTAATGAGAAATGTTTTCTTAAATTTTCTTTTCAAACTGAAATATTCATGTTTTTCAAAACTTGAAAATAATTTTTTTTCCCATAGTTTACATATATATTAGTTCCAGAAAACCGTTGAAATTTTCTGTTATTACAGCTCCTCATAACAAAAAATATTTGTTAGTAGACAGACCATTAAACACATACAGACTCATGGATTTTTTATTTTAAATTATATAAACATTAATTTAATATTACATACATTGCGAAATTTCTAATATATTTATTTGCTCATGAGACAATTAATCGATTTGTATTTAATGAAAAAAAAAATGTGTTTTGTACCTGTTAAATTTGCATTTTTTTAAACGATTATACTAACGATCGTTGTTTAATGTTGATGGCAAATTATGAAAATTTTTGCTTTTTTCCTCCCAAAAAATCTAGAATAACTATTGTTTAAAAGATAGACAGGAGAGAATTAAAATAAAATTGTTGAATTAATTACCTTTATAAATACAAATTTTTCAGTAGTGAATATTTAGATGTTAATATGCAATATGAATACAAACATTTAGATATTTTATTGCCCACTTATTTAGTTCTAACAAGAAAAAAAACCCAAGAAATGTTCATTGATAGTTTTGAATCTTATTAAAAACGAAAAAATTAATTGAAGACAATTTGTATATTTTACCAAAAGCTGCCAGATACATAAAATGCATATTTTACAATATGCTTGTTTTAAGAAGCAGCAAAAAAATGAAATATAAAACCTGAAACTCAATAATCCCATTTCAGATTCAAAACTATACAGGGTGGTCAAAAAACAAAGGGAGGTGTTCGGAGCCATATGGCATGTTATATGCTCGACGAAATATAACAAAAATTGTCCATACATTAAAGTATGCGGTTTCGATTTATCAAGGAAAAAAAATAATACCAAAAAACACTTTTAGGAAAATTTCTGGAGCTACGAGTTCATGTTTAAAAAAAGAATACATATTTGCCAATGGAAACAGTAAATAGCAACACACCAAATAACAATGAAAGACGTTTATTATAACTTGAAAAACGTTTATTATAGCAACTTACAAATTTGGCTCGTTATCACCAACTTGATGTTCCAATATTTGCCAGCGGTATGCGAGGTTTTCGATGGTGGCTGACAATATATCTGCATTTATTCGTCTGACACGTAACGTTTTTGATCGTTTTAAGTAGGAATATCAGGAACATATTCTTGATGTACAACGTCTTTCAAGTAGCCTTACAACCAGAAATTGTCAGGATTCCATTGTGGTTCTTATATGGTAATCGAATTTTTTTGCAAAAAAATTGTACTACTTTATTGTCTTTATGATGAAAAATTCTATTTGGGGGAAAATATAACTATTTATTTAATTATTAGGACTATTCAATTCATCCACATTGTCAAGTGATCTTTGTTGAACTCAAGTTGTTACACGATTTTAGTATCAATCATTCTACTAATTTGTCATAATTATCTTTAAACATCTACATTTGTGAATTAAAAAGAATAATTCATTTGATTACTTAATAATATCATCTATTTAACACAAATCCTTATTATTCGCCAAGTGATTTTTATAAATTGTTTACAAATCATGAATATCTATCATTTTACTAATTTATCATAATTATCATCAAACATTCGTATTTGAAGATAAAAATAGTACAATAATTAACAGTACCATTTAGTTAATGCAAATCCGTATTATTCGTCTAGGGATGATGATAAGGTGTTACTAGATTTAAATATTTATCATTTTACTAGTTTATCATAGTTATCATTGAACATTCATATTTGTAGATAAAAATAGTTCCATTTATTTAACACTAGCCATCCTAATTTAAAAAATATATTTATATATATCCAATACAAAAAAAAGAAGAAGAATGCCAATATGTATGGCATTATTTACCACCTAATTTTCCTATTGATAAAAGAAAAAACTACTACTTATTTAATTACTCCTTGGTATGCATTAACAATTGAAAATAACAATTCCAATTATTTACTGAATTATTCGATATCCTTTTAAATGCCAGTGTTTTCAGAAGAAAATTTAAATACAGATAATGAGCATAATTTCGGAGACGCATTACGCATTATAACGCATTATTCGATTCGTCTATCATTGCTAATTTAGATGATTGTTGACAATCACAATGGCTGATACCTTCCTTTGAGGAAAGCGAAGAAATCAGAACAGCACCAAATAAGAAATAACCTATGTTCTACCAAGCATAAGTTATTTCTCGTCCAAAAACGAAAAACAACATATCCTGGCCAAACGCCCTCGTTATTTTGTAAGCTGCCATGTCCTTTGACAACTGCAGTCCCCGCCAACAAGAACAATCGCTTGACTAGCCTCATCATTCCTATGACTCTTCCCCATCCTTCACCCCCCCAGAAGACCCCCTGATGAGAATTCTGCAGCCGTCTCCTCCTCCCCTTCCCTTTCACTGTGTAAGTGGAACGATCAGAATTAAAAGAAATACTTTTAGCAGAAATAAATTGATAGAATTTAACATTCCTTATAAGCTGTTATTTCATTTGAACATCATTATCGTTTTGCCAATTTGTCAAAACATGTGACACTTATTAAATATATCAAAAAATATATGACAATAAGTTAAGTATTCTACATCTTATATATATATATATATATATATATATATATATATATAGATATATATATATATATATATATTGAGATGGAAAAAAAAGAACATTTTTCTAAATATTGACGCATGCGTAATCTGATAGTCTTGTGATTGTTTCAAGCCATTTTAAGCCTGTTAATAATTTAAATAAATTACTTTATTTCAACATTAAATTCCTTGATGATGATGTCGTGTCCTTGTTTCCACGGAGAGGGGGCTGCAGTAGCTTCTGAGGGTAAAAACCCCTGAGCCCCCAGAGGCGGAAGTCTGACTTCGAACTCAAATGAAGGTGACACACACATTCGCTTGCACAACCCCTTTTTACAAAGAGGCTCATTCATACATCTCAAAGATAGAACACAGAACAACCATGCCCGAACAGGGACTCAAACCCGGGACGCCCAGATCACGGGGAAGACAAGAATAACCCTATGCTAGGAAGCCGGCATTAAATTCCTTGTTCCTCGTATAATATTTTTACATGCTGATCTTTCCGATGTATAAGATAATGCATTGGTAATTAAAAAAAATTAAATTCCGTTTTTGTTTCTTTAATTTTATTCTAGATGGTTGCTTTAGGTCGCTTCGTTCTCCAATCAAGAGTTTGTCCAATAATTAACGAAATGTTCCTGAATTCCGGTAAGCAAGTTTTTAAACTCCGTTGATCATTTGTTCAACGGTGGAAACTATTTTTTCAAGATGAGAGTATGCATTTGCCAATTGGTCTACGTCCAATTCAAAACTTAAAGCTCCACAATAAGAATATTCTTTCTTCATGTCTCCAATATAAATATTGAATTAGTTTTGCACATTTTCCCACCAACTTTACAGTTTCACGATTACTTTTTTTTTCAATTACCAAACTCTCGCTTGGTCTTTTTTCGTTTTTTTTTTCTTCTTCATCTGGCATATTTAGATGGCCGAGTACTACGAGTACTATTTTAAAAGCAATGCTGAGTTAATATTTGTATTATTTATTTATATCCAGATGATTGCCAGTGAAGAGGAGAAAAATTTCTATTACACATAAAAATTAAACGTACTGGAAAGTTATTGATAAATATTATCACAAACGGTGTGTCTAAAGGTAGAATTAACAAATAATATTGTTTTAAATTCATTTGGTGTTAATTAAAGCTTTGTTTTATTCTTCTTGTCACCATTTCGCATCAAGGGCAATATAAATTATTTACTATAAGTTATAACAATTTTTCAGACTAAGTATTTCAAACCAAGTTGGTAAAACAAACCTCAAAGGCCTTAGGTCAAATGATTTACTATCTACCAATTACAAAGTATTTTTTTTATGGCACAAGGGCCAATACTGGCCAGAATTACAAAGTGAATAAAACGCAATGTTTACATAATTTATATATATAGTATATACAATAGATAGGTATTTTTGTGGAGCATTTAAAAATATATATCTACTTCATGTCACAATTTGAAAAAGCTAATTCACTCTCCTATTGTTTCAATTATCTACCAGAAGATGAGACTAAACCCAAATTTTAGCGACAAAAACGAAATACCAATTCGCAATTTATTGCAAGAAGTAAGATATTTTTTTTTTTACCTTTCCTACTACTACTGACAAGTCCTGATAGATTTATATCTTTCTCTCTTCAAGTGACAAATTTTGATCGAAAAGATCTTTTTAACCCATTCCATGTTTTTCCTTGTAAGAATTGCTAAGTGGCATAGATATACAGTAGATTTTAGAATTCCAACACGATAGAGATAACTTTGTCATAATAACTTTCTATCTTAAGAGAGATCTGCAATTTATCATAAGTGAAGGTAGAGGGTGCAGGAAACTTCTGAAGGAAAAATGCTACTGGTTTAATAACTTAATAAAATTTTATCCAACCGATAAATTTATGTTGAAATCGTCTTTTGTTTTCTGACGAATTTTTTAGATATTTTTAAAAAGGTTCTGTCTGTTATTTAATAACTTTCCTTTAGATTAGCATTAATCTAGCAGATTTTTGTGAAACTGGTTTATTGAGAATATTCAGTGCATTTATTTTCATTTCAATCTTAAATTAATTAGGTACTCATAATTAAAAATTTTTAAGCAACAGATTATGAAAATGAACAAATAGATAATATAATTAATACTGTTAGTTTCAGTATCCTTGACTACCACTTTTCAGCTACTCTATATCACAAGGGTGAGTGCAATTCCTGAATTCTTCCCCATTAGATATTATTTCGTTCGATTTTTTTTTAAACGTGTATGCGAGTATCATGTCATTTCTGATCTTATCAATTTATTTTTATTTAGTCTGTGCACAAACTGAGTTCAATTATAGTTAAATGTAAACATCTACTCTTTCTTTTTATCTTGCTGTTCACCCCTATTTTGACAAATTTAATTTTTAACATATGCGCAAATGTGCAAATGGTTTTAGAATTCTTTGTCAAATAACACACAATATGTTTTATGTACACAGTTAACAATTTTATTTTATTGTGTACATCGACTTCAAGAGCTTGAATATTATATCGTCATTAAAAACTTAAATATCTATATAATCTACCTTCAAATTGCATGTTGCCTTTTCAGAACTGTAACTTTACTTTCTTATATTTCATGTACATTGTACGGATAATAATCAAAAGTTTTCTAATTTGGCTTCCACCACAGGGAGAAATTCAGATGATTACATATTTTATGAAGCATTAAAAATGGAGTAATTTTTCTAATATTAATGAAAGCATTGTAAAACAGTATATTATATTAAAAACAGTAAAGTGATCAACACTCTAGAAGCCAAAAATTTTACAACTTCTTATTTAAAAATATCAAATATTTATGGCTAAAATAATGATAATAATAATAATTTCACCTTGAAATGTTATAATAGCAGTTGTGACAAATGAGTTTCATTTGGACTTGCTTTTATATGACAGGAGTAAGAATTTCGTTTCATTATTTATTATTAATTTATTTTTATAGTGGTGTTATGAAAAATATTTCACCTTCTATAAACCAATCGCAGCTGTTAATAAAAAATATTTGATAACTAGTTTATTTATTTTCCATCTTTTTAGCGTAGATATATATATTTTTTATTATAAGAGTGAGTTCATGAATATTTTTTCCCAATCCAATAGTTCGATGAAAAGGGAAGGAGGAACCTAAGTGAAGTGATTACATTAAGCTAAAAAATATTTAAAAATGCAATAGATACAATATTATATCAAATATTTATATCAAAAGCAATAGCATATAAGCAATTTTTATATCAAAAGAAGCATACATAATTACTTATAAAAAACTGCTCAGTTGATATAAGATATTTTCAAACAATTTCAGTACAGTTTTCTACTAAGTTCATGAATTCCCATTGATGGCAACTGGCATGAATATCTATTCGCAGCAATCATATCCTGATTGGCAATCAGAATATGAATGTCATTGCTAGGCTTCTCAGATTTCTGGAACTATCCCCGATTCGGAACTATCATAATAGTTAAAAAAATTCGTTAAATTCATTGTGGACCAGTGAAAAGCTTGTAATTTACATGAAATGAAGTATCTCATTTCTGCAGTAGATTTAAATTATTCAAATAGTGCAAAGAAATTAGAAATTAATGACCTGTTTGAATAACTGTAAGATCTCTAAAGTCATATTTACTGCACAATGCAGTGGTATCTAAATTTTGTCTCTTTATTACAGAAACAAATTGCTTTAATCAAGCATCCGTTTTCTAAGCAAAACTATTGTTTTTAGATGTTCTCTTAGTCCAGAGACACTTTATTTAGTTATTGACTCTTCCAAGAAAAGTATTCATTTCAAGAATTCAGAATATACTTTGTATGGCTGATCATGTACAAAACAACTTTTCTGCCAAACGATTTTCCGCCGATCCACCCCCACACTCTCATCGCCAGTTAAGCACGAGTCAATCGCAAAGCACCCGGGGTCGTTCTGATGGCGCTAATTCCGACGCCGTTCGTGCTAGGAAAAAGCGCAAAAACAAGCTGCTTTTCACAAAAGAAAAACGAACGAGGGATAGAAAAAAAATCAAATAAATAAATAATAAATGTCGTACAAAAATATCAAAAAGGGATGAAAGAATAGGGGTGTGGGGGGAGGCAAAAATCGGCGTCTAAAATTGAGCATCGAGATCATTTCGCACGTTTTGCTCCTTCGCAACACCGGGGCGTAGTAGCGCCCCATAAGCGCCCTAAGTAGCGTAATGAGTAAGAGTCGAGACCAGGTTGGTATGGCAACGTTTTTTAGAAGTGTGAACGGGGCTTTCTGTGTGTGTTACTACAACTACTGCTGTTGCTGTTGCAGCATACTACAGACTGTCGCAGCCTATGTTGCCCTTGAGCCATGTCCTCGTTATTCTAGGATTGAGGACAGTCAAAGAAAAAAAATAATGATAATAAAAAAAGTATAAAGAAAAAGGGAAAAGTGGTAGCTTTTCGTAAAGGGGGTAGGCGGGAGGGCTATAGCCTATAAACGCTTCGGCGAGCTAGTTTTCACAGGCAGAACACTACCACATTTTCTTTCTATTCTTTTTTTTTTCCTTCCTTTCTTTCTCATAGCCCCCTCGTTTGCTTTGTAGCTTTTACTCTGGGAATAAAAAGACAGATAGAATAAGAAAAGAAAGAAAAATGATTTTTCTTTTAGCTGTTTGTTCCATCGGGATAACGATGCTGCAATTACCGATAGATTTTTTGGGGCGTCGAACCGTTGTTAGTGGAGCTGGGAAGTGAAAGAGAGGCACAGTTCTTGATCACTTGGAGGCGCGATATTTTTCGATCAGAATGTCGTTGCCACAGAAGAAAAGAAGTGAATCTTGCCCTTGCACATTTTCTGAGTGGCGGGGATGAGGAAGAATGACAATTGTTAGGACCGCCAGTGACTTTTTGACTTTTTGGCAACTGTAATGAGATGGCAGTGGAAAATGAATCTGTCGTTCTAAATGCGTATCATCAGTCTAAATCTTACTCTTGACTGAAATGATGACAGGTATGTCATTTTAAAATAACTATTTTAGTTTTAATATTTAAAGAGAAGCCCTTGAAATCTAAAGAGATGCCATCTTTTCAATAAATAATTTGTCATTCATTTCAAAATGTGTCATTAAAATTGAAATTACACTCTTTTAACTTAAAAGATAAGTGTTTATAATCCAAATTTTTGGGACAGAATTATGATATATTTCTATTTGGGACAAATCTATAAAGAAGGCCAGTACAGCTAAGTAACTACATTTGTTTGCTAGCTTTACATAAGCTTTCCTTTAAAAAATATTTCTCATTTTTTACTGACGTATTGTGTTACGTACTAATTTTAGCCATTCTACGTACTAATTACGTACTAATTTAGCCATGAGAATTCCATTCTACGTGTTTCACCTCAGTTTTCAACTAAGTGAAACATGACATTGTTGACAAATGACCTACACGTCAAATGACACATTACCATAAATTAATGCACGACAGTTTTGAGAAACACGCTAATGGACTCTATATTTTATGCTATTAGCCATTCATAATATGGCAGATCAATGCAGGCTTTGCTCATGGATGGTTCGCTGCAGTACATCGGGTTCCTTGGAATTTTTTCCAGCTGAAATCACAAATAAGTAGCTTCTTATTTCTTCAGAAATCTTCTTAAAAGGCAATTGGCTTTCAATACATTTCAGATAAATTTAATTTCTTCCATAGGTGATCTACCAAGAATTAACTTCTACGAAAGAGTCCAATGAATTTTAAATTGTTAAGGGAAACATAAACATGTAAGAGGTGTTCCTCAAAGTCTTTCTAGAAGATAAGTGTCTATCTACTATTAAAAACACGACATTATTCTATCTCATGTGCAAAATGGTGATAATTGTCAATTTTATATATTTCAGCAATCGTGTTTTGAGTAATTCTATTTCCTTCATGATAAAGTATAGACCCCCTTCCCCTTGAGGGATTTAGTTTGATAAAGTTTTACATTTTAGAAGCCAAATATGTGTGCTGAATTTTAATCATCTTTCTCACTTTGTATTTACCATGAGTAAGATTAAGTAAGTCAAGAGTAAGAATTTTAATCCCTTTGTATTTACCATGTTAAAATATATTCAAAATTTTGAAAAGGTGGACTTCCTCTAAATGGATTTCATTCCAAATTTAACAGAAATTTACAAATTTTACGCAAAGGCGACAGTCAAATTTTATCCGTCTAACTTAAAGTGATTGAATTTACACGTTCACAGACAGACAGGCATAATTTCAATCGTGGTTTTCAATTCAGAATGGCCTGAAAAATATAAAATGTGGAATATGTAATCTCGAATTTGAATTTTTCTATGATTACTTTACTTCGTAACTTCATATTCGAGAAAGGAAAAAATAGAGTGTTTGGTATAAACGATGTTTCCTATTGTTGGGTCGCGACTTGTGGCATTTTATAAGCCAGCTCACAGTTAGTCATCTGTCGCTATTCAAGCCGAGTAAGCGTATCTCATTTTTAAGTAGTTCCAACTAGGTTCAAGAGCTCCACATAGCTACTTTATGCGTTACATTCACTTGTACAACCCTTTTTTTTTATAGGGAGACACTTTCACTGATAGAACACAGAAGAAGAAGAACTATGCCCGAACCAGGACTCGAGTCTGGGACGCCCAGATCAGTGGGAAGATGCGCTATCCATATTCAAGGAAGCCAGTACGATGTTTTCTAGAATTTATTAATACGGTACATTTTTCAGGATTTCAGTAAAATTCTTGCTGGAAAGGAAAGATATATTGATTTTTTTTTTAAAAATCGGATGATCAGAAAATCTGTAAGCGGATTTGTGAGATTTTATATTTAAAAAAAAAACTTTATGCAGTCATTAACCATGAAGCTTTAAGATACAATGCTATCTGTTCTTAATAAAACAAGGTCTACAATTTTAACAAGATGTCACTTCCATTACTGATTAATGACTGTGCAACCAAACGCACTTACCCATCCCACAAATTTCGTCGTCGACGTAAAATCAGATAAAAATTGTTAAGAGAAAAAAAAAACGAAAAACAAGTAAAAGAAAAAAAATATTAAAAAAAATATTCTCAAGGGAGGGAAAAGAAAAAAGATGGTAAATCCAGACCAGAGGGTATCCAAAAACAAATGACAACTAAAAGACTCCTTTGTCTTAGGGAATGGTAGACATGGGGGAAGTTAAAGAGCATGATGCGAAATCGCGCCAAAATATCTCGCCAGTTTTTCTTTCCTGAAATTCCACGGTTTTGTGTTAGTACGGAACCGCGTAGTAATTGGCTCTTATCAGGAAAACTGATCAGAAGGTGAAGGTTTGCTACATTTGGCCAATTTTCATTAAAAGGTTTATTGGTATTTAAGCCAAAGCATTTTTACTTTTTCGTATACGTAGTATAAAATGTAACAATAGCCAAAATATTCGAACTAGTCATTTTGACGAAATTTACAAGTTTTATACCTCCGTGAGTCCAAAAAATATATTACTGGAAAATGTAGCAAAATGTTGCGCTGTCTGTAGTAAAGATAACTAAAAAACGCATTGAACTAAAGGTTTGATATTTGGTATACTATCTTTATAACAAATATAACATTTTACCGATTTCTATCAAATTGTCCTTAAAATCCCCTCAGAGGTAGTCCATGTGTTCGGCTGTACAGATATAAGTTAGTACGATGATTACAAAAACAAGGAAGATTGATAAACAAAACAATTCCGTGCACAGATTCAACATCTATATTATAGAAAACAATTAAATTGTTAGCCACATCTAATAAGCAATTTGATTGTTTACATGCTTGTTCTTTCAGAAAAATGTAAACGTGACACGGATAGGTAAATTTAAAAAAGTAATGTCATAGTTATTTTAAATGTGGTATATGATTTTCAGACTAAAGATACTTTTTTTGTCAAAATTTATTTGTATAAAATAGCCAAAAATCCAAATCCGATTGTCAGGTACTATTAACGCACACCTAATTAATCGCGAAATAACTCTCCAAGAATGACATGATAAAAGTAATACAACAGAATTCAGTAAAAATGCTACATTCACACCAAATGTTATTATTTTGTTACTATTGTGCGCCCATGATATATATATATTTATTAGAGTGCATACTAGAAATTTCTGGGTGATTACTCCTAATGATTTCAGACCCGACCATTTAAAAAGGCCAAATTTTTCCAGAAATCCAAATATGGCTAGTGAAGTATTAATAGCGGTAACACAAAAACATTAAAAATTTTATCTTTTTTATTTAATTTTATGCCAAAATCCTTAGTTAAAATAATAAATTTTTAGAATCGTTGAGTAAAGTATATACAAAAAATTTGTTCTTTCTTGGAATTTCTGAGGACCTTTCAAGCTTTAACCGTCTACTTTAGCTATTCCCCATTACCCTTTAAACAATTTGGCGATTTGGCGCTTTTCCATATCCGCCATCTCACCAAAGAAAATTGTTGCAGCTCCTAGAAGAAAAACTAAACGCAAAGCGAGTGAGAAATTTCAGGAAAGAAAAGCTGCACATTTATTTTGGTTTCTATTTTCTTTTTCTACCCCCTCTCCGAGGTTCTTCCTTACTTTGTATGTTGTATTCGCTCCATCTATCAAGTTGAAAAAAGAGCTTTGTTTCTATTCTCTCTCCCCCCCCCCCTCCCCAACAGACAACTGAAATTCCTGCTAAACATGCCATTTTTTTCATCCTGTGACTAAACGACACAGTTTAGCATTCCACAAATTGTACAAAATGAGAAAAGGAAAGAAATTGGCACTGAGAGAGAAAAAGAACACTGTAAACTTTACACGCTTCCTGATATGCATAGATACAACCGGATGAAAAATTCAGTAAGAAAATCTTAGTTTTTTTTAATGAAATTTGAGAGTGTAAACCTTTTTTGTAGGAAAAACGACAAAAATACTTTGGTATATTCAAATATTATAACAAAAACTACCTTCAATTATTTTGAACTTGAAATGAAAGACAGGAGCCTGACTAAAGAACAGAGAACATACTTTCAGTTAATATTAGAGGGATGGAAAGAATCCCTGTTCAGAATACATTTGAAAGGAAAGGGCATTAGGGGAACAATTCAATGAACTTAAAAAGACAGATTTTGAAGATACCTATTTCAGAACATGAAAAAATTATTTATAAAGGTCACCCGAAAATTAACGTAAGATTTGAATTTTCCACTATTCATACAATACTGTCAGCAATCCTATTTAAAAATACCATACCACAACTGATAGTTTAGGGTTAGTAAAAATGGAGCCTTATACGATACAGCAACGTTTTTCCATTGTCGAAAAATATTTCAAAATTAATTAAACTCTGGCGACCGCAGTTCAAAAATCTGAGAATTTGCTTTTATAGATAGCGTGATTTAAGAAAACTGAATTATTTTTTATGGAGATATTTGAAGTTAAAGGTCTATGTCAACAAGCCCACATGCATTGAAGGAGGACATTCAAAGTTACATCGACGAAATTCAACCACATTTCCATGCAAAGCTGTCATGGAAAATTTTGACAAAAGAGTGAGTATGTGCAAGTAAAGCCATGGGTGCCATATGTGTTATTCCATACATTCCTTAACTTGTGGACTTTGCGGTTCAGTAAAAATATAACAGTTTAAAGAAAAAAATGTGCGTGTGTTTAGTTCAAATTTTGCTTTTTTGGTACTAGACAGTTTATTAGAATTGAAAGTGACTTTCAAATTAAAAAATGTTCATCATTTAATTTTTTAATTCTTCAATAATTTTCACTTTCTTTTAATCTTTTTTTTTCTTTTCCAGGTTTATCATTATAAATAAGATATGTATATTTGTATTATATAAACTTCATATCTTATTTATTTGTATTATATAAATTTCAATTTATATTTGTATTATATAAATTTCAATTTATATTTGTATTATAAAAATTTCATTTTATAATACAAATATAGAATGAAGTTTTAATATTTATATTATAAAAACTATATAATACAAGCAATTTGCAGTCAATTCAATTTCATGCTGCTTTTTGTACATTTCAAAATTAGAAACACTTCTTAATTTTTTTCTTTTCAATAGAATTTCAGCATTTGCATCGCATTTGAACTCAATACTATACAAACAAAATGAAATACATGGATATATGCTGAATATAATCTTAGCAGTAGGTGAATAAGTAACCTGTTTTTTTATTTGTTAATCTTTGAAAAAATGCCAATAAACCAAATTAAATATGCAATCTTGAAAACAAAAATCCTAAATATGGGCAAATTGCGCAAAAATTGGTTTATATGAAAAAAGTAAAATGAATGTTCAAATCTCAACAATCTAATACGATGCTGATAGGATGACACAATATACAACGAAGAGTGGCACAAAGATCAGGAAAGAACATTATCTCAATTTTTATTTAGTTTCTGCAATTTACCTTTGATAATTCACAAAATATTACATAAACACTTTTACCTTTTTGTATCTTTGCGGTCTCTTTGAACATCTTTTAATCCATCTATTCATGAGTAGTTATTTCTGAAGTTTTTCATTATGATACATCAAAGTTCAAAATTAGTCGCTATTTTGTCGGCGAGTACATCTTTTGGAAAACAATAAGGCTTTTCTATAATCCACATTTCGCAATGTTATTTTATTTTGTATCCTTATTATACTTCCTCTCCTTGTAATCCACTTGTATGTGGCGAATTTAAAACATTTATTTTCACATACATCTTTTAGAAAAACAATGGCACAATTTATCTACACCCTCCAGACGAAAAGGACACTGTAGATTCCAAAGATGGGGCCCAGAGATAATGCGAGAGGGTGACAGAGTCTGTGTCTTTAAGTGTGATAGAAGTGACATTTGATTTCGAGATGTTGATCTGCATCAAAAGAAACATTTTTTTCACTCGAGACTTACTTGATAAGAGATGTCAAGTCATTCTTAAGTCACAATAAAATGCCCTTGAAAGAAGATTACTAAGTTTTCGTTTGTTCCGCAGGGAGAAAAATGTGTTTTCGCAGAATTGCCGGAGATCACATTTCTGTCAGAGGTACTTAATTAGAGTAGAATAGAATAAGTTGTCTCTACTCTAATGAGCCGAAAAATCAACTAAGTAATTTAGGATTCAATATTGTTTGAAAAAAAGTTTACTATCTACTGATTATATATTTAAGCTAGCAGACTAAGTTGAAAACTTATAAAAACTTATTTGGATGAAAATTTTTATTTTATTATTTCTATTATTTAGTTCTATTATTTGGTTCTATTATTTATGACTCCAATAATATCTTTATTTGTTTCTACGTCAATTTGAAGACAAGTCATAGTAAACTATTGCCATATAAGGGATATTTACATATAAGAATTTAAAAACTTTAGATGCATTTTTAAAGAAAATTTTTTTTTATAATTCTACAACACGAGTATAGCCATATCTCGAAAGAATAATCGAAATATCTTAATGAAATTTACAATTAGTACTAGTTATTTAGGCGGTATATAATAAACTTTGGATCTGATGAGGAATGTTCTAGAAGGATATTTGTGATTGTTTAATGTAAATATTATTGGAAAAAAAATTCCAAAATTTTATTGATAATTTCATATACCAAACACAAAAATTTTATTTTTGATAATTTATAGATGGCAGTTAATTACATCCCAAGGTATTTTAGGCATGTACTATTTCAAAGTAAAAATGAAAAATTCTAACAATTTTTTCTCTAGAACATTCCTAATCTTTTAAATAAATGCTACAATTTACATCAAATCTGTTTTTTCCAACTTCAAAAGCTACATATATATATTGTTACGGATTTCCCTATCTTTCTTATCCGTCGGCATTATTTACTTGTATAGTGGGTGTGTATGGTGTAAGAAGAGGAACAACACACAATGACCATTCCTTTAGTAGACAACACAAACGACATTTATTTACAGGACGAAGACAGGACAGCACAAAGCAGTACTCTACTGCAGACAGTAGCTCACAATAACGATAGTAGTCCACACGCAGCTCACAAAGTGAACAGGCAGGAATCAGAAGGAGAGGGAATCTTTCTGGTATTATGTCTACGCTCACGTAGGTCTCTCTCGAACAAGCTGAAACTACTCCTCGATCTCTTCTTGCCTTCTCTGCTGACTCACTACTTCACACAACGGGATTACTTCTCGGTTCAGGGCTGCTCCGTTCCCGACGACGACACAACGGGCTACAACATAAGACACAGGTTTCGTCACGCCGCAATTCAGCACTCCTTCGATGTATCGGTATTTTCCTGGCGACTCCTCCGCTCAGAACTCTTCTTCCAGATCTCTCAGCTCAGATCTACCGTTCGATCACACGGTTCAGGATCGACCCACAAAAAACACACAGCGATCCAGCACTCAGCTGATACTTCGGTATTCTCGCGGCGACTCCTTAATTCTAGACCACTGAATTCAGGTCTATTAGGCGGACCACCTGCCGCACCCTTTCAGAATCAGATGGATTCTTATAAAGCAGCGGGAAGCGGGGCTCTTCTAGTCCAATCAGGATCATTCTGGTCTTATCTCAGCTCCTAATGGACAAATCGGGAAAATTCTCAATGTTTCAGGTATTACCCATTTGGTCGGCAAATCGTCGTCAAGCTCTGGGATCATTGATACGACTCTCGGGCAGCGTTCAATATAGATGACTGTAAATTTGTCTTCTGTACGATGATATTATTAGCACGGGAAAGCAAAATTACAGATTTGTAACAATATTTAACTAATTTTTTTTTAATTCGTCATTTTATCCTTATATTAATAAAAACATTATAAAGTCATTTTTTTCTGAAAAGTTTCTTCCGAACCTAGTGCAATGCCTTAAATTATCTATTTGATGACTTGAAAGTAATAAAGAGAAGAAGATTATCATTTTACAGTCCTTCTATACTTAATGATTCAGGTGATTAGTGACTATGTATAATGAATTATTGGAAATTCCTTCTATTGATCACATACTATTCTTAATATTTTAAGTTAACTTTGCAGGATATAAAAATTTTATACTACATCTATCGAATTTAATTGGAAATTCCTTCGATAGAGCGCACACTATTCTTAATATTTTAAATTTACTGTGAAGGATATAAAATTTTATACTAGTGCTATCGAATTTAAATTCTAAATTTGATAACACTAATGTCTATCGAATTTAAAATCCAAGAAGTAAAATATAAATTTTTTGATTCAGGTAATTTGTGCATAATAAAGTTTTGAGAATATTATTTATTTTTTGTCTTATTAAAAGTTATTTGAATTTGTATTTATTTCTTGTTTTATTTAAAATTGTATTTATTTCCTGATTTTTATAAAAATCGTATTGATTTATTTCTTTGCAGTAATTACTTACTTGCCTGTATTACAAGTAACTAGCTGGATTCCGGCGCGTTGCTGCCGCAGAAGAAATAAATTTGGAAATATCGATTGAAATTTAAAATAATGGTGTTGTTTAATTAGGAATGATAGCAAAAATAACATTTATTTCCGAATAAAATAAGAATAAACATTTTATTCGGAAATGAATAGATTCATTAATATTGAAAGATATATAAAGGGGAAGCTTAAATAATATTCATTCTATTTTATTAACTTTACTATTCAAGACTTTAGGGATAGAATTTTTTTCTTTTTGTTTTTCCATAAATCAACAGAAACAAATAAGTGCAAGTAATGTGTATTCACATTTTCATCGCAATCGGATGAGCGGTGAGGCAGACTATTAGAGACATACAGACGAGCATTCACTTTTATTTATATAGATAATAGAACATTTAAAAGTTTCTTATAATGAAAAGCTTC
>JAPMOQ010022913.1:979893-1004275 GCA_026543055.1 Argiope trifasciata | reverse complement strand
ACATTAATTGAGATATCGTATTCTGTAGATATAAAACACAAATTTGCGGATTAATTTATAGAAAAGAAAAAGATCAATTTATAGAATTAGCGGGAGTGGCCACTCAAAACCTTTTTGCATATTCTCTAATGAAACTTGTCCTGTCTGTAGACGTTTCGCTTCGCTTTGGCATTCAAAAGTATCGAAATATTAATCTTAGGAGAGAATTTAACATTTTCTGAATCCGATATGTGATGCTTGGCGAGATTTTAGGCTATTAATTTCTGCTATACAGTTAACAACATCCCAAAATCGCCCTTGTGCTTTAGACGATATTTTTTTCAATTGATTGAAAACAAGATTTAAAACGAAATTGCACTTGTAATCATAAAATCCCTCACCCAATTTGATTTATTTTTTAAGCCATAAGTCATTTTATTTTAGGATTATCGTAAATACATGATACTAATAGTACACACAGACAAATAAACAACACGTTGCTGCTTTCGGCTCAATATTTGACGTTGGCTTAAATGTTCAGTCTGTATAACGAATCTTATATATATAGCTGTCTTTATTCTGTAGATATCGTGTTGACTTCATTCAGCCGGATAGTCGTATATCCAGTCAGCCGGACATGTATACCAACTGAACAGATTTTACTCGAAATTTGACAGAAATCTGCAAATTGGGTGTATAGAATTTATACCAAATTTTAACTCTTTAATGTTTTTCAGTCATCTTTGTAGCTGACAAATATTTTCCAAAAATGTGTTTTTCGAACTCAGTTCTAAAACGCGGAGATTCATAAAAATCTCAAGTTCGAATAATAATAATAATAATATAAAAAATATGAAAAATCTGTTTAACAGGCTTTACCAAGCATGAGTATATATATATACTTATACCTTTGAAACCCTTTTCATATTGTATTAAATAAATTTTTTATTTTTTTAAAGAAGACTTCCTTTAATAATCTTTACACTGTCATTTTTATCTTTCATTATTGTGTATTCGTTAAATTATATAATGCTTTGTAAAATGTAATGCTCTATAAGAAATTGAAAAGGATCCACTGCCGTATGGGAGTTCTTCTTCAAGGAAAATAAATAGCTATATAACATCTACTATTTCCCTGTCTTTCAAATTTTGGCATTTTTCGTGGTAGTTGATTTCTTTAAAATTTCAACAAATTAGAAATCTCAATATAGCTATATAACTCTTTTTTGAAGTCATTCGAAATCGATTTTGAGACTATCGTGATCTGTGGTGAGTTGACATGGACGAAATATGAGTCTGACTTGCCAATCTAAGCCTTTAGAGGATTTTTACCCCAAACAATTTGCTTCGCAACTCTACCGCTTACATGATGTTTCTTCAATGGTATTTTTAACCTGAAACCTTCTGATATAGAAGTCGACATCTTATCATCAGAATCATCATGGCGCCCAACTCGATAAATAAAAAGTACAAAAACGTTTTAAAAGGCTACTGAAACTTGCAACAAAAATAAATTGTTTGAAAATCTACAGAGTGCAGAAATTATTATTAAAGGTTGATTAAAGGCTTTTTTGATTACAAATTTGACACATTTTGGTGAATTTAAGGATTTAGGTGACGAAAAGGAAAATTCTGGAATTTACATATATAAGAACAAAAATGCAATACCTCTCGTTATTTCGTTAGGAGAGTTATAAAAAGTAGAGAGAATAGACAAGAGTCATTGAACTATCTTGATATCAAACCTTTTCTTAGATCACATCCACTAAGTTGTCAGTATCAATCTATAATCACATCATTAAAATCTCGACTTTGTGGCCTCATATCGACTTTATGACCCTAAATTGCACAAATTCGTGCTGAAATGATGCAATTTATTAACAGTTGCCCTACTCACCTAATGATTTAGGAAATCTTAAAATATGATGATAAGAAAATTTACTTGCGACAAATTATCTGCTATCCATTGGGATACCTTACAAGTTCGATGCTGTTTTCCCTCCTCAGTTCTTGACAAAGAAAAAACACCAACTCATCAAAAAACAGAAGCGTAAAACTTCTATACAAGAGTGCAAAACACACACCCTGACACAACAAAAAAAAGACAAACTAAAAACTAAGTCCAATAAACCGGATTATCTATTACGTGACATTTGAGAGCACGCCTTGGTTCCTGTATGTGACAGTCGGAGCCATCAAAATCCTTGGCAGGACATAAAAGGATAATGGCCACAGTACGGGAAAAAGAGAGGAAACAAGAAAAAACACATCAAACCTTTCAAATGCTATAATCGTTGATAAGTAGATATTGAAAGAATGTTAGAACACATTGAAGGAAACTTTATTTGATGTTAGAACTCCAGTGAAATGCATATTGAATATTATCTACAAAGCCTTTTAATTTGTATTTTGCAATAGAAATAAACAAGGAAGCATAATTAAAAAAAGTATTTGTTTGTTCTAATGATTATAAAGGGTGTCTCAAAATTGAAGTGATATTTGAATTTGTCGCCTTCACCTAGTAAAGTATTGGCAAAGCTCTTAAAAAAACGTTTCGCAATTTATAGCTTGAGGTTAGTAAAAATGAAGCATTACACGACAGAACAACATGTTAGCGCAAGATCTGAATCAAATAAAAAATAAGATTTTTAATCTGTATATTTTTATTAAATTATAAAGTACACAGGATAGAGTTATATATGGAATAACAAATAGGGCAAATGGCCTCTGCGTCCTTGCTGGCACATATGCTCTCTTTTGTCGAAATTTTCTTTCAATGTTTTGCATAAACGTAGCTGAATTTCGTTGATGCAGAGTTGAATTTCCTCATTCAGTGCACGCGTGCCCATGGCTTGCTGACATAGACATTTGACTTCAAATAACACTATAAAAAGAAATAAAATGGTGCTAAATCATTTGTTCTAGGGAGCCAATTCTAAAGTTTTCGAACTGCGACCAAGAGACTTTCATTATTTTTAAAATATTGTTCAAGAATGAAAATCCGTTGTTCTATCGCCATATTTACTAATCCTAAATACTCAGCTTTCGAACGGTTTTTTAAAGAATTATCAACACTTTACTGCGTAAATGGTGGCCAAATCTTGCTTTAATTTTGGGATTCCTTTGTTTTTTTCATGATAAGAATACAAACCTATATAAAACGAGACTTGATAGATAAATGGAAACAAATCTGCAATAGATATATGTATATTTTGAGAGACGAAATTGCCTGCAGACAGATTCTTCGCTTTTGCTTTCGAAAATCGAGAAAGTTTGAAATTTGATTAAATGTGATATTCTACGAAAAAGTTAGTGTAGTAGTAATGATTAGTTAGTGTAGTAGGATGAGAGCTATGATAGCAGGAGGGCAGAATCTTCGCTTTATCAGATCATAAAGGTCCAATTAGATTTAACTTGATATTCTAAAAATTGCTCTATGTTTCTAATGGTTCAAATGATTTTGTGCATCAGCAGATAGACCCACAGACCTTTTGGCAGAATCTCAATTTTTTTTCCAAAAAATAGAATTTGAAATCTGACTTATTGTAATATTCTAAGAAAAAGATTCCTTTGAAGCTTCACTTATTTTCTGAGAAAAGTGATAATGTAATTGCAGAATTTTGTCTCACACAAGGAAAGATCCAAAGCTAGTACTAGGCATCGTGATAAAAAAAATGGTTTACTAGTAACTATTCTAGTCTTCGAATGGCCATGGTTGCCTAATGGCAGAGTGAGTTTTTGGTATTAGAAGATCAAAAGAGGGAATTCCGATTCCGCTAAAAAGCCGATATGCCAAAGATTTAGATGTCTTTTAAACCTGTTTTAAGCAACATTTCATTATTAAATGATGTAGGAATTCGGCCGCAAGTTGTCATTGGGTTATTTTGAAATTATGTTATGCGTCCTAAAATACCTCTTGTAAATTCTTAACCTTAAAACGTGGTCTCAAATTAACCTAAATAAATTAGTAATAGTTAGAAATATTCTGAGCTTCACTTTGCATAATATTGCAAGAAAATCTAACCAAGAATTATTTTTCTTTCTAAAAGTAATTTACATTTAAATTAAACAAGAAAGTTCAAAGGCATATTGAAAACCTAAGAATTCAAATTTTCTTAATCTTATATTTTTAATAAAAACAAGGTTTATAATATTATAATATTTATTTGCTGAAATATTCTTTTTGTTCCATTTAACAATTAAAAAAAAAGAAACAAATATATTTTTATAAATTAGAAATAAATTTTCTATCTTCCCTTGAAACTAATTTCTTTAGAGCTTTGAGAAATATGCTAATACTAATTCATTGATATTTTAACGCGATTTCAGAAAATTTGCAAATAAAAAGTATTTTTCAAAACAAAACATCAAAATCAATTTATCTTTCTAAAATATAAACTGTAATTCAATTAGTCATTTACAAATGGTTGCATGCATCAATCATTCATTTCTTTCATGATGATGAGATTTTTCGAAATTTGCCCCTCGACTCTTTTCAGGTATGGAGAGGTATCCAGTCGAGAGATCAAGATCAAAGATTCAATTGTTCAGACTTATCTGGGATGTTCAGTATCTTAATATTCTAATTTGGAATGTTAAATCATTTAAACATTGAATTAATTTGAAATATTATGCCACTTTCTAATTATCTTAATTTGGGATGTTATGTCACTTTATTTTAATTTTGGATATTAAGCCACTTTATAATTACATTAATTTCAGATGCTAAGTCACCTAATAGTTACATTAATTTAGGAAGTTAAGCCATTTAATTATTACATTAACAATAGTGCAAACCTTTCACGCGTAAAATTTATTTTGTAATTTTTTCAATACATATATATAGATTTGAAATACGCTGGAGAATATATTATATGCATAGTTATAATAGGACAAGATAGCTTTTCATAAAAAATTTTTCCGAAAAAAATTAAACTTATTTAAAGATTTTTTAAAAATTATAATTTATGTAAAAGGAAGAAACGTCTCAAATTTGAAGTCTTTTTTTTTCTTTTTTAGTTGGAAATAAAAAGAAAGAAAAAAAAATTAAAAGACGGAATTTCCTAGCCGTTGAATATGATATATGTATTTTTATCACCTTTATATTGAAAGCTATGAAGTTTAGTGAAGGAAATCTTCCTTAAAAAATATTTACTCCCTTTTGAAATACGCCTTAAAAATCAAGATTCAGCATTGGAAATTTTAAGCCTTAATTTATCAGAAAAAACTGAACTCTTTCTTCATCCAAATAGGACATTTCTAATTCAAGTGAAGAATTCTCACTACCTAGAAACTAAACCTAATTTATCACCACCATCGTTCACATATATACAAACAATGAATAGCATCATGGGGTTGAGCATTTTAAACCGCACACTCTTAATCGTTCTACGAATTCTCCCAGATCAGTTTCACTAGAGGAACTAAAAATCAAAAACCGGAAATCATGCCAAAAGAGGTTGAGATATTAGACCGTGAGTAAAGGGAAAAAAAGAACCACCCTATTCCTCTCAGTCTAACAAATTGGACACTTCTAATTTGAAACGACCCATCACAATGTTATGAAGCCAGCCAACAAATTGAGTTGTACTGGCGTGACGAAACGCTCAAGACAAATAAAAATGAGCGTGTAAAAGGGACTCAAAACGATCCCAGGAAAAAAAAAATCTTCCTCCTATCCCCTTTCATTGCCTCATCCCTTGAAGAGCCAAGTGCCTTATTATACCACGACATCAAGCAGACTTGATGAGCCAGTCCATCAAATCAGAACATCCAAGATGATTCGGCGGATACCAGCTTAAACGAGTCCTTTATAGAGGGGGGAGGGTACGGTAAACGGAACAGCTGCACTCATTTGTCATCTAGACTTCTTCATATTAAGCTGCCATCAAATGTTAACAGATAACCGCGCCCTATGCCTATGCAGTGAATGTTTTAGCAAACGTAAATATGTTACCGTTTTTGGCAAAGGAAAAAGTGAAGAGAGAATGCAATGATCATAAATAAATATATTGGAATATGTAATTTCTGTCTATAACAGCAACCTTGAGAAAGATTCCTCTGAATCAAACATCCTGATATTTATTACATTTTATCGCCCTTTACTTTCATATGCATTGAAACTTAGTTCAAAACTGACAACATTCAATTTACTAGGCTAAAATAATCTTGAGAAAGGTTTCTCTGAATCAAATATTCTGATACTTATTACTTTTTAATATTCTCTATTTTCATTTATACTGAAACTTATAATTAATTCGAAATTGACGATAGTTGAATTACCCAAACGTTCGAATTAATCCAATAAAGAGGACTTTTTGTTATTTATTTTACAAAACAATGTATTTTCGAATAGCTGTATATAATTTGTTAGAATGTTAAATTTTTAAAAAATTATTACCTCTTGAAATTAAAAAAAATTGCCAAACAACATTCCCAGTGACACAAATCAGGTTACAACAATTCTGCAATTGAAATTTTTAAAAATGCAAATCTGCTGTCACGAATTTCAAATTATTATGCGAGAACAATTTTGTTTACTAATACAAATTTTGATAGCAAAAACTGAATATTTAAATCCCAGATTCTTCTATGGAATGCATTGATAAATTGAAACATCAAAATCATTTTTGAAAAAAGGAATTAAATTTTTCACCATTCTGTAAAGATATTTTTAATAAAACTGTGAGATGGTTTTGATTCAGAAACAAATCTGAAACAATCGACATTTGAGGAATTTTTTCTCATATTTATTGACCAGATCAAAAAAAAAAAATAATAATAATAATAATCCTACAATTTATGGGTTCCAACAAATTATCCTACAATTTATTTCTCAACTTACTCATTTTGAGGCTGCAAAAAACCCAAACCAAAAAAATTTAATATTTTCACATCATAAATAAAGTTTTCTTTTACCAACATTTTTTTTGCAATGAAAAAATAATAATATTTTTAATCGCAGAACTATTCATACATTACTTAGCTTGGCATTTTCCCAAACTTTCAGTTGAGTCCAAATTAATTTTTATAAGTTATTTTAAAAATTATTTTAAATAAATCAAAAGTATATTTTAATTTAAAAGTATATATAAAGTTCTACATAACCCTATAGGTGCTTACTACTGATGGTTATCAAAAAGCATTTAAAAAGTTTTCCAAGTATTCATTTTTGCACTTTGGAACAGTCATATGTAGCTTATAAATCGAAATAAAATCGTGTAACCAAATAATTACACGACCCATTTTTGGGTTAAGCTTAAAATATGCAAGAAACTATAATTTTTAAATTATAAATAAAGATAAAACGTTTCATATTTAGCAGTTTTATTAAATAATACATAATTAATAAGAAAGTTATAATAATTATATTTCTTTAAACTTAATAATCTTTAAAATGATTGTAATAAATAAGTAATCTGGATAAGCTAAGAGAAATCTGGATATAATAATTTTGTTATAACAAATTTAATAACTCTGAAATTCCTTAAAAATTTTTAAGTAATGCATATAATTCATATTCAATACCTTCAGCGTCATTACAAAATGTGCTTCAATTTATTCCACTATATCTATCCCATTTTTAAAAGCATATTGTACGCAGAAGTAAAATACATCACCGAATCAAGGACCTTAAAATATTATTCAAGTGTGATCATTAGCATCCAAATTTCAATAGCTAAAACAGTTCAGGTATGAATATTTTTCTCGTATTTTTTCAAAAACTTCGAGATTACCGAAATAAATTTTCACAATTTTTCCAATTATGAAAACGAAAAATAGCTAGATGCTATTTTAACCTTTTATAAATAGAAAATTAAAAGATCAGAGAAAATATCGAATTAATAAAGAATTCGAATTTATAACTTTCAATCTACCTAAGCTTTATTAGGTAATAATTAAGCTAAGCAAATTACTTATTTAAGCCTATATTTTTGCAATATCATAGAAAACTGTCAACAATTTAGGATTTTTTTTATTCATGTATCCTCTTATTAATTTTATCATTTTTCTTTCCAATTTTTTTTAATTGTTGAAGCACGAATTTACTAACTTAATACTTACACAATTAAATGATACATACTTATACAAATTAAGTTAAGCTAGAGCATTTATTTTTATTTCTATTCTCCTAAGAACAGATATGATAGTTCAAATATTTGTATTTGAATTATTATTAACGACATTTGAAATACTTGTATTTATATGAATTTCTTTACTTTCCAATTACAAATAACAAATTGCCACACTCAGCAATTAGAAATTTAACTGTAATTCGAAAACTGAGTTTGTCAACAACAACACTACAACAAAGGCAAGTCAAATAATAATAACAAATAGCATAACCGAATGATATGAAATATGAAATAGCTAAAGCATGTCACAAAACAGTGAATGAAAAATGAAAATGAATATTCTAGCAATAGCGATAAAAACCCATTACATCATTCATAACGAAAATAACAGAAAAAACAAAATCAGAAAATGATCTTCAACTTCAACAGACCTATTTCAACACAAGATGTTTTACTCTAAACTTCACCCCATCAGAAAATAATACAAGAAGCGTGCCCCGGATGATTTAGCTTCGCTGACCCCAAAGGCTGAGAGCACCCCCTAAATTGAATCTCTTGAAAAATGATGGTGGGAGTCGGGGAAATAAATCAGGTAGCTGCAACTCGCTTGCCCAGATGAGTGATGGCCATTTAATGTCATTAACCGATCCCTGACAGAGAACGGATGTATGGTTGGTAATAGTATTCCTTGTGAGATGCAACATGTGGCCGCAGAACGGGCTCTGTCCCCCTCCCCCTTCCATCCCTTCACTACTGCCTGGATATCTTGGGAAATATTTCCTTTGTTCTAATTTTGCATTGAGTTAAATCTTTCTGAAAAATACGATGTAGGTAGTTTGTCTAATTTAGGCAGAAAAGTATGAATTTAGAAAAATAAATAAATGCTATTGGCAAAGTTATTCAAGATATTTTTTTTATTTATGTATAATAAACTTTTATTCAGGATTTAGTTTAGAGTTAGTTTCTTAGTCTTTTTCCACTTTTCACTCCCCTGTCGGTTGAGAATGATTAGTGATACAGTTTCTGATTGAAAGTTTTGGGTAACAAAGTTGTAATATTTCTGGTTGAATGACATTTTTACCGAATTTTCTAGCAGATTTACACAAAATATTTTGAATCTTTTATATAACACTAGCTGGTACCTCACACATTGCATCCGCGGAAGATATATTCTTGAAAATATCGTTTGGAATTAGAAGTAGTTATATTAAGAATGTTAAGAATGTTTAGTTAAGAATGATTTTTATTTTCTTGTCAGCAATGAATACGTTCATAGAAATTGGAGGATATATAAATTAGAAACATAAATAGTATTTATTCAATTTTTATTATTCTAGTCTACAAACAAATATTCATTTTTTATGTATTAGATTTGTGTATTCTTTTAGAATTGTAAAGCTTGGTGTTCTTTGAGAATGGTAACGAAATAAACTATTTATTGTATCTCGTGATTTGTTTAATATTCGTTCAGAATTCTCAAGTTTAATATTAGAAAATATGATTAAAATATTTTCTTTTAAAATTGGTTAAACATAGAAAATATATTTTTGCAATAAAATCTTTAATATAGTCTAAAAGAAATTTTTTTGAAAACTAAGATGGTGCGAATTTATTTGTTATCTAATATTTTCGGAAGTTACTGCAAAAAACGTTAAAATTTTATAAATGTTTAGTTAATATTTCGAAACTATAGAATTGGTTCCCCTAAAGCTTTCTTGCACTTTCAGTAATAAAATTATTACCTCAGAGAAAGATTCGCATTGCATTTATGTACAATAGCTGCAAAATATTAACATTTAGCTTGAATTTAGCATCTTTACTGAATCTGTTGTCTTCTTGACGAGTTATTTGGTGGTTAAAACATGGTTAATAGATGCTTACCGTATCTATCTATTTACCATAGATACGAAAATATTTTTTTTTTACTTTAGATGATTGTATTATGCCTATAACCTTCGCATAAGTACAAGCAATATGTTGTCGAAGTTTTTTCGGAATCTAAATGGCATGTATAAGCATTAAAAAAAACATTGCAGAATCAAAAAACCTGTAGTATCCATCTGGGTTCTGTGTTTTGATTTCCTTTGTGAGAACTTTCCTTTTGAGCACTTGTGAATGAATAATTTGATAGATTTTGACAACTGGCATTTTGGTCTCAGTTATTGTGTAGTCTTGATATTTATGAATAGGATTTACTATGAAGTGGATCTTACCATGTGAAAGGATATTCAATGCAACTCTCATGTGCCATTCTTCTTAGATACTGTTTCTGGTTTTCTCAGGTGCCGTGAGAGATTCAGTACACATTCTGTGGCATAAGGAATTGGGGATCCTACCTCTCCACAGCTACGGCAAGATAAGTTGGCCAGAAAGAGTCTGTGTAGATATGTCTTGAGTGGTAAATTCTTTTACAAAAATTCTTTATGCATCGTTCTTTATAAGATGGTACGATTAAAAAGTGTGGTAAGAACTCACTGGATTTGACAAATAGTTTTTTTTGGTTATAATAATTGATAAATCGATTGAAGTAGCAAGAATTATTCATGCTAAGAATCGGGAAGGTATATAAAAAGCTTCGAATTTCCAGTGCATTTTCCAACTAACTTCAAAAAACATGTCGTGGTTGCCTCACACTTGTCTTTATTATTTGTTATATTTTCTGCACAAATTTTAATTTTATTCCCAATATCAGAAATTCTATCTGCCTTCACACATGTATGAAAATAAAATATATATTATAATTCTAATCTAAATCTGTTTCAAGTCATTACAAGATAAAAATACCTGCAAATGCTTCATAAATATGGATAAAAATAATAAGTTTTTTCTTATCGATGTGAAATTAAAACATCTTTTTGATACTGAAATAGCTGCAAGTTATGAAAAAAAATTCAAATACATTCGTTATGAAAGTATTTGAATGAAAATAAACTATATGGGAAAAGAAACCTATTAAAATGACATTTATATTGGATATTAGGAAATAACCATAACAAATTACAGAATATTTCTCTAAAGGATACCTGTATGACTATTTCAATTTTCAGTTTATTGCATTTTAAAATAAATATCTATAAAGAAAAGGCTCAAAATTATAAAGTTTCCTACGTCTTTAGTAATGCTTTTGTGTCCTTCCATTAAAAACAAAATAATATGCTACTATTAATTTCTGATATAACTCATTTTTTTCATCTAATATAACTCATTTTCTGTGCCAATAATTCGACTAAGGCCGAATGTTATTATATTTTCCTCTGAATTCTAACTTTCCATGAAACCATGCTACTTTATTAACTTCATATCTGAGCAAACAATAAAAAAAATTCTAAAACTAAAAGCTTTAGGGTACTAGAAAACACTGTCGTAACTTCCATATGTTCTTTCGATAGATGCAAAGCAAGCATCCAGCAAAAATATAATCTTGAAAAAATCTTTTTTTTAAATGAATTCTAGTACAACACACGAAAACCATAAAAATTAATAAGAAACTCCAAGAATGGTACCTATTTAAGTCTACATTGTCTTACACACCTATCTGCAACTCTAGAGTAGTTTTCAATTTTTATTGTATTTAAGAATTCCACTTATAACTACAGATTATGTAAATATTCATTCTTTCTGTGACCTTATTTTATTCTCATTATGTAATGAAATGAGCTTTTATTTTCCACAACTTTTAACAAAAATATATGGCTTTAAGCATTCTTGTTTCGTTTCCAGACTTTAACAAGGTGCCAGCTAAAATTCCATTTCTTTTGAACAAAATCAGATAAAAATTTGCAACTCCTAACTAGAAAAAAAAGTCCCTTACAATGAAATATGAATAAGTCGACGGTATTTTATTTTGGCGCCAACTATACTTGCGATTTCTACTATTTAGAGACTTGCTAATGAATGTTCGCAACAAATCGTTTAACTCTTCCATTAATTACGTTATGTAAGCTAGCACATCTGCTAGCCTGGTGTGAAAACTCTAGGATCCAAATCACTCTTGCATCACCTGGTAAAATACTGGCTTAACTCCCAAATCTCTTAAAACCAAATCCCTTTCAGATAAAACCTTGCGAAGAAGGCATTCAGAAAAAAAAAACAAGGCATCATTCCCATCGAGTCTGATCTTCTTGGCATGGCATCTATTTCCGTCTACTTTGGCGCCAATTCCGTACACGCTTGCCTGCCTTGCCCTGCTTCACATCTCATTAACTTGTGGTGCCTTAAACCGATGCAGGACTCTAGTTTCTTCCCCGGTTTGTTTCTTCACTTCGAAGCCTGGCGCAAAGTCACGGCCTAGCAGGTATGCAGATGAGTTCTGCAGATAGGCATGAAACTTTTACTTCAAGTTGTCGCTCCCCCGTGTGGATAGCGACAGCTGGAGTCTACAGATTCCGCCATCTCCTGTGTCTTTAGTTCGGTGGGTTAATTTTGCCCGATGTCTGCACCCGAGATAGGAAGGGTTAGGAGGTGTTGTCACACGGTGATACGTCTCTCTCCTCCTGGTGGATAAAACCACACAGATTTAGATAAGTCTAACGCAAATAAAGAAGTTATTTTGGTAGTCTTGGGTCTTCTCATGGTCCCATGACAAGTACAAATTGTGTTTCTAGAAAGATAAGACTTATGCGTCAACTTCAATGCCAAGACAGAAGTATTATCCACGTTGCAGAAAAAGTGGATAATTTGGTCATTCCATAACAAAAAGGCTCTTAATTTTCACGAGTAACATCGAATGAAGTTCATTAAATATGTGGGCACATTAATTAAATATTAGCTTTTATTTAATTATAGATGTTTTTATGTTTCTAAACATATGAATTGATAATTAAATTCTATGTTCTTAGTATTTAATAAAATATTTTATTTTAATGTAAATTTCCTCATTTTTAAAAGAAATCATCATTTAATGAATTAATTTTAGTATAAATTTAATATCAAATTAGTTGCGAAGAAAAAAAATTGATTATAAATTTCCATTACATTTATAACAATGAATAGTGGTATATACTTAAAGCATAAAAATAATAAATAATAAAGAAACGAGGTTTTTTTTAATAATGCTTTTATGTTTTTTTAATGTAGGAAGTAATGGAAACAGAACTTAATCTCAAATATACTAAAGGCAAAATAAATAAATAAATAAAATAACAGTGAATATCATAAAAAAGATGTATTAAAATTTAAAAATATATAATAAATATTATTGTTAAAATTTATTCAGAAATTTTTTGAATAAATTGGAAGATTTAGTCAGGGTCACTTGAATAAGGATTCAGTTTTGACCACCAATATTTTCCTCTTTTAAAAATCTCAATAATAATTATTATTGTTTTTATTTTACAAATCAATTGCTTTAAACGATTAGTAGTAAAGTATTAACTTTCGTTTTTTAACAGGCAAGCAAAATTGTGATTTCATTCACTTTGAATTTGAAATGTAAAATGACTATATTAATTGAAGTCATACTAAATAACTGACTTAATATTTGTCTGAAATATAATTCTTAGTATCTTAAAATAAGAAAGTAAAGGACATTTGAGAATTTGAAGTATGCGTGTTTAAGAAATTTTGAATGAATAAATATTTCCTACTTTCAATTAAAAACTTGATCTACATATAAAGGAATGCATAATTTTGTAAATAATCTGAACATATTACAATAAGTTTGAAATTTGAACTTTTCTTTAATCCCCTGCTTTTGCTTACATCTTTCAAAGCATTCATTATTTATGTCAATGTTATTATTTAAGTATTATATGTTTTAAGGTAAGAAACTTAATAGTCTCAGTTTTGTAAAAATATTGGTTTTACTTCATATTTATCAATAGGATATTTTATTTCTCACAGGGGAGACATTCGTTATTTCATGAAATAATAGATTTTGCCATGCAGTGGTATAACGACAATTAGTAGCGACTGGGGCAAAGTATATTTTTCTTCCCCTCTTGTTAAATTTTCAACTTTTAAATTGCAACAAATCTTGCCTTCACAGATCCAAGTTCATTCATATATCCCATTCATTCTCACACTACGCTTCTGAAACTATATTACCTGTTTAACATACTGTTAAAAAATCACTATTAATTCAGGATACACTCAGCTGTTTAATGTAGATTTCGGCCGATTGCTGATATAGGCCGATTTATTGATAGAGCACATCAAAAGATTTCTCTATTGTTAACTGGAAAATTTAGTAACATATTTCCAACAATTTCTAAATTGATAAATAAGTTGAAGATTTATACTATTATTCTCCGAGTACATATGAATGTAACATATTTTTGCAAACAAATGGAAGAAAAGAAAAATTTGGAATTAACTTCAACTTATTTTTCCATGGCAGTGCGCATGAATTGCACTCGGAAACTAAAGGCGAAATACATCTGTTCGCATTAGAACACAAGAGAGAATGTGTAAAAGTTTTTTTCCTTTTAATGTTTTAATGTTTTTACAGAGAAGTTCTTATAAGTATTTCTTTGGCACGTATCGGCTTAGGGGAGCTTTCTACGTTTTACTCGACTCCCATGAAGAAATACATACCAATTGATTTTCTATCACGTTAAGGATTTGGACCAATATTTCATTAAGATCTATACTTTAAATGCCACATTTATGTACAAAATTTTATCTGACTAGATTTTTATGTTTAGTAGTTATAAAGCAAAATAGTACTTTCCTCCCTGAATACGAAATAGACAGATGGTCAGCAAGACCATGAAGAAAACTTGATCTGCATTTTGGATGTTAAACCTATGAACCACAATGTCTTAATTTAACTTAAAATATTTTGAAGTTATCGTGATCATTTGTACTCAGACAGCCTAACAAACATCCCCTAAATACATTTCATTCAAAATTTGATAAAAATTTATAACTTTGGCTTTATACTATAGACCACAAATCTCAACAATCTACTTCAGAGTGCTTTGAGTTTCGTGCTCACAGACAAACATACATACAAATATAATTCCAAAAAGAGTTTACACACAGACAAATTATGCTAAACTCAGATAAATGTTAAGCATAGATATAATTCCAAAAAAGTGTTTATTGGAAATAGATGAGTAATTCTACCACTGAACAGATAGGCTTTTTCTGAAAGGATTTTCTCAAAATCTGATAGAAATCTACAATTTTGATAGCACCGAATATACCGAATTTCAAGCATCATGTATCAAATTTCGAAACTCAAAGCCTTTTTGAGTCATCATGTTTAAAGGCAGGAACATAATTCCAAAAATGTGTTTTGTGGATTCCCATATATGGAAATCTGAATCGTGAAGATGCGTCAAGGTCTCGAGCTCTTAACAATTGCAATAGTTTGTATTCTTTGTATCCGAGAATTCAATTAATATTTATGATTTCCAAAGAGTCGAAACATTAATTTATTATTCCTTTACTTTATAGATGGTCGACTTTACTTAGAAAAACGATTTTTTTCCTTTAAAAAGTTTTCATCTAGTTAAAAATTATTCCTTTCACATCATAGACAGGATATTAAATATTTTTATAAATCTTTCATGCATGGATTAAATGCAAATTTTCATCTCAAAATAAGAATGGCGAAACACGGTAGTCTTCGCTTGAAGCATTATTGTTTAAACTATTATGAGAAGCTAGCAAAGTTTTTAGGTTTACCGAAATATATTACACTGAATGAGGTCGAATTTCAAGTAGGATTAATATACTAGTTAAAGGATGTTGCATTATCACCCTGATTTGAGTTGACATCTCTGATAAGATTTGGAAGATTTATAAAGATTATAAATTTGAGATAGTCACAGTATCTTTTTTTTTTTTTCATTAACGCATCGATTTTGACATTTCTTACATAAAATTGAATTTATATCAGATATTCAGTCACGTGTTTTGATTAATAAAATCATTCATCATCAATATGTATATTTTTGATTCTTGAGGCATCTGTTACTCAGAATTAATTTTAACGGATGAAAAGATTCACAAATAATATAACTTAAGTAAAAGACATCTAACTTGAGTTTAAATACGGAATTTCAAATATCCATCTCAAGCATTTCATAAATGTGTAAAATAGCAAGAGTTACTAATACAAACTAGCAAATTGCTATTATTAATATAGCACACTCGCGAGTATCCGGTTCCTGACTATTCAGCCTAGTTTTTAGAAAACTAAAAAATATGTTTTAATTCTTATCTTAGGGTTACCTTTTCATATCTATCTATGTATCATTTATCTGTGAAAAAAATTCAATTGAAGTCAGTTTTCTTAAGAATTAGACCTACAATTTAAGTTAATATTTTGTTTACGTATCCTGCATTTAAGTGAGGCATTACAGAATTTATGTTAAAATGTGAGCAGTTTATATCTTTTAACACTTTTTCTCTCATAAATTCTTAAAATGCACAGTTATGAGCATTATAAACATTTATAAACTATCACCACACAGTTTTCTATTTTAACTCGATACGTTGCCAGCATTGGCTTCTGTGAATCACCGCTTTCACGCTCTACGTAGTTTGAGATCAATCGAGAGCTCAGTACTCAATAAGAAGTCAGAAAATGCACATTATAACAGTGATTGTTGGAATAAAAACCTTGTCTTTATGTCTTTGTCTTATAAACTTGTCTGTCAAAACCGACTTTTTTTAATATCCGATCTGCCCTTCCACCACATTCGACTCGGGAATGTACATTATTGTTTTTGCTGTTATTAATATTGTAAAATAATTGTTCCTTTCTTCTTTTTTGGTTATATATTCTTTTACCACTCTATCACTTTGCAAATTGGGACACTTGAAAGGGTGTAAAAAATATCATTAGATCCTTTTTAAATAAATTATAATCAAGTTAAGTTTTCCCTTACATAAAAACATTTTCTAAAAATCGAATAATACGGCTTTAAACTTTGCATGAGTTTAAAAGAGACTTTAAAAAAACGTATTCCACAAGACGATACATTCAATCAACGTTGTAAAACCTTCCTCCATTGATTTTGAGGGATGCATGGTTCGAATACCTACAATCAAATAAAAATAATTTTTAAACATTAATATAAATTGGGATAGTTCGACACCATAATAAAACTAAGCACTAAAAAGGTATCTCACTATAAATAGAAAAAAAAAATCTATATTTTATTTAAATACAAATTTAATACATCTTGCAAAATTGTTCATGTACAAAAAAATGTAAATGAATTTACAAAAGCAATACTATCACGTAATCATGTTTTAAACACCCTCTAAATGAATTGTCAAGAGAATCAGTGACATCCTATCCGATTGCATTCTCCCATAGATGTCTACCCCCCACCCCCTCACTTAGAACTTTTTCACATCTTCCTCCTGATAATACTGACGCTGAGTTCCTTCGGTTACACATCCGAAATATGAAAAACAAGACAGGGTGACTGGCAGGTCCCTGATAGGGCGATGAGGTCACTTGGAACAGTCACACATCTCAAAGCATTGGATCATTCTCATTGAAGGGGGAGGGGGATGTCATAATACGTGAGAGCAAATTTAAGTCTTGTTTACAAATTATAGCTGAGAGTACCAAAGTTCCGGTCTCCTTGGAGAAAGCATCACAGTTTTAAGGATGAGATGTTTTGGCTCTAAGAATAGAGGATTTGAAAGGACTTTGTATCAATGTTAGGCAGATTTTTTTACAGAAAGATTATATTGCAATGGATTTATACTATGACTTTGGAATAGTTTCTGCAGATACCGATCATGGTATCCAAAACCTAAAACAATCCGATAAAATGATAACTAGAAATTTTTAATAGGAATTTAACCTTCTTAGTATGTGGTTTTCAATTGATGTAGAGAAGTTCTATTACAGAACAAGCAGAGAAGACATATAAACCTGTTATATTTTCAATATTTTTAAAAACATAAAATAGGTTTTACGGTGATTTTTTGGTAGTGTTTTGAGAGTGTTAAGGAGTATTCATAGTTTCCTCCGAGTTCTTTTTTTTAAATAATATTTATATTATTTATCTATTTATATTATTTCTTTATTTCTTTTATTTTATTTGACTAAGAGGCGTCAATTTTAAGGTAGTTTATCTAATTTTGGGAAAAATGTGTGAAATGTGTGAACAACAGTTCATACATAATACAGGATAAAGAATTTTCTTGAGCTTCACAGATCTAAAAGGGTAAGCTGAATATGATATGAAGAAAATTAGAAAGAAAACTTTTTTTCCTTAATCTTAAATTTGCATTATTATTTCGGAGATCAAGACAGTGATTGATAGCTATGAATTGTGAATAAAAAAAATCAATTTAACATTTAAATCGCTGTAAAAATATATTCATGTAAGGCAACTTACTTGATACAACTTAGGATACAATGATCTGTAATTCTACCTTTTTTTTTCCTTTTTGCAGTTTTTATCAAAACTGCGTCAGGATTTACTTTACAGTAAATGCAAAAGTTCTTTTAATTGAGATTGTAATTATACCGAACTCTATCTTTTTTCTTTGTAAATTTTTGATTAAGCCATAATTTTTCATGAAGGGGGATGAGTATGACTACTTTAACAACCTATCCCTACCCTGATTTAAAAAATATAAATCAATAAAACATCTAATAAGAAATAATGTCGTAAAATATTCTTGTAGTTGAAATAGATCTGTTTGAATCGCATAATGTTTCTACAGCAAGAACTTTATTGTGAGTTAATTAATTAAATATTTTTATTGTAGTTGGAATGTTATGAGGTTTCTGGATCAAGATCTTAATTGCGAGTTAATTAAATTATTTTTAATTGTAGTTGGAATGTCATAATGTTTCTGTTTGCAAGAAATTTATTGCGAGTTAATTAAATTTTTTCATTGCGGTTGGAATATCATAATGTTTCTACAGAAAGAATGTCATTGTAAATTAGTTAATTCATAATGTTTCTAAAACAAGAATGCTGTTGCATGTTAATTAATTCATAATATTTCGACAGCAAGAACTTTATTGCGAGTTCATTAATTAAATTTTTTCATTGTAGTTGGAACTTCGCAATGTTTCTACAACAAGAACTTCATTTAAAGATCACATATTCTAATAAATCGCTGATTATATATGTCACTTATAAACACATTTTTGCATTTATTTATATGAAATACCACGAAAAGATTTCTGATCTTAGACAGAATAATAAAATAAATTTGCTTTTGAAATTTTTTTGAGAATGATGGAATATAAGCCCTCGAGATGGTTTTTTAGTCCTAAATTTATCTCGACATTTCTGATGTTTCGAAATTTTTCAATCCGAAAAGTGGTGGCATGAAAGGGTTTATTAGTTGAACCATCCTTTGCCTAATGTTTTTCACTTAATTGCATTTCTCATCTGCAAAAAAGCTTCCACTGCATTAGCATATTAATTTCATGGAGGTAATGAAATGAAAATTCGTGCATATTTATAGGATTTGCCCGTGCAAATCAGCAAGCTAGGGAGAGGGAAATCAACTCTAATTAGTCTCGGTAATGCGTTTCGCCGAAATTACACATACGCAAAATTTATAATCCCCTCGTAGGCCATTGGTCAAAACAGGGCTTCCAGTGACAGCTTCATATTTTATACTCGGTTGAACTTGCGCATTGGATGAAAAATTATCCCAAGTATTCGAAGCAAAAGAAATCACTCTCGTAAATTATAAAAGTAACCATAACACGGTTTTTTAAGCTATTAAGAAAATGTTAACCTCCCTTCAGTTAATGTAATTGATTCTTCTTGAAACATTTATCTTGCGAAATATTTTTTTTTTATATATAATTTGAATAAAAAAACGGTTGTTAGTTTTTATCTTAAAACTCAAAAAAAGAAAAATAAGAAATAAAGATTTTGATTAGTTTATTTGTTAAGTTCGTATACGGCTGACTACGCTTTATATTCTTGAGAAGCATCAAACATTGTGCCAACAATGCTGCCATTGATAAGCGCAGACGGTTTAATTCGAATCGGTATCCTACGAATGTAATCGGTTGCATTAGTCCTTAATATTTGAATTAATAAGGAAGTTATTTTTATACTTCTAAATATAATTTTGTAAATAATTACTGTTTGCCAGTTTTAGGGATTGTAATATTTTTTTATCTAGATATTTTTTGTAATGAAATTAATAAAACATTTAAGATATTGAATCATGGCAGTAGTTACTGTCATCATTTAATTGCTTATTACCATATACTATTAATTTAGAATATATCTAAATTATAATAAATGATTGTGAAATTCTACTTGAAATAAATTCGACCTCATAGTAATGTTATTATTTTGACAATATTATACAATACGTATTGATTTTGTTGTTCAATTGTTTTACACGTACTTCATTCCATTGATATAAGGATGTCCTGTCAGCAAATTTTGAGAAGTCAAAAGGCTGCGAGCTCGAAAATGCCTCCACCGTGGATGGGAGAAATGCGTTACTCATAATAAACTGGCTGTTATAATGAAAATTAGGAAGGTCATGCAATACAAAAATGTTTTTAACGTTTTCACTTGTTAATTCAGAATTATTAAAAAATTCTAAATTCTAAAAACAGTTTTTAAAACTGAGGGAAATTCTAAAAACAGTTTTTAAAACTTACATCAAAATGAATACAGGATTCTTTCATATATAAAGACATACCAATTCCCTGATATATAAAAGGACAAATTATATGAATAAAAATTAAGTTAACATTTTAAAAATTCAAAATCTAAATATAATTAGCCATAGATTTGTTTAATAGGAAATAAATAATAAGGAATATAACTAATAAGGAATAATATAACTAATAAGGAAATTACGTTAAATCATATTTAGAATTGGGAAAAATTTCTAATTTTGTAACTAGTCTCACTATCAGAAAAATGACGAATTAAAAAACATTTATCTTCTTAAAAAAATCGTTTGCAATGTTGCGCTCAGCAATCATAAATTGCGCAATGAATACCAAATTTAAACAACCCAGTTCATATTATTTCAAGCTAACCTGAATTGATTACATTACAATAAAATAAATATCAAATATTTTTGTATATTGTATTGAAAATTACAAATATATATATTTATTACAATATTTGTATATTATATTATTATATCTGTATGCTATTACTTCGCATATTGCATTGCAAAAGAATTTCGTATACTTTTTCTTATGGCAGTCTGTTTTGAAAATAAAAAGTATTCATGGTGTCTATACTTACAAGAAAATGACTGGAAAACAAAATATTAAATTAAAAATTAATAAATGGTAATTACAAAAAAAGTAAAAATTTATTTTGAAAATTTCAGTAATTTTTTTAAAGGAACATTCTTCTTATTGTCTATGTTTGATTACAAATGCTGAACATAATTACATAGATAATGTAAGTTAGAGATAATATTAAGATAAATGTTATTAATAACTGAAATTGGTCTATTAGAAACTTGATATTTCTTGTGTAGATCTGGATATATATACATCTGATGTAACATTTGATCAAAACTATCATTTAGGGAACTCTACCATAAAGAAAAGAACATAAAACATATATTCTGAATTATCTTCTTGAATTTCACCAACAATCCTCACAAGCTTATCCAATTCATTCAGGCATATATACGTGAAAGCCTTTTCAGTTAAAGAAATTTGAAACGCTCCAGAAGTTCTGGTAAACGTATTAGTTTTCTCTGTTATTGAACATACCGTCAATAGAGGTAGTCCAGCTTTTAACCTTCGACTATTTGCTGTACGAGTTCAACTTACACGCAAATTTGTTAGCCAACGTCCCGGAAACGCTAAATAAAAGTTCCAATTTCCAAGCGACAATAAAAGAACAAATGGCATTATTTGTTTATTCTTAAAGTTCAGCAACAGCCGAAAAGAACTTACAGAGCCATAAGCAATCGACATCGAATTTAACAGGAGACTACAACAACTCAAACAATCCTTCCGCCTTGTTTACCAACACAGACTTCGCCGAAGAAAAGGACCTCAGTCAACTCTTTCAACTCTACCAGGGACAAGAGAAAGATATCCCGGAGGAATCGACTATCGTCTGAAGCACCCCTTGAGCCACCCCCTTTTGTGTACATAATCCCGACCCCCCGGAAACCCGAGCAAAAAATATAATAATAAACATGGCCTATGTCTACATATCTTCATAAGCCTCTTTAAGCAAGGACAACAGTGTCCTTATACAGAGACCCTACCTGTCGGTCGGCATGGCACGGCGCCGGTCGACCCGGCGCCTATAGGATCCGAACAGCCAGGACCCCTGTAGTCAATGCTCATTAACTTCTGGAATGTTAAGAGCTGTTTTAGGATGTTCAAGTTACGTGTTAGCGGAACTACAGCGGGTTTAAACCCTCCGCGCCCGTCTTATCTAACTGAAAATTTGTCTTCGCGGATCATCCCTACAGAGGCCCTTTTGAAAAACTCTCACGGAAAGCAAACTCAGGGATGGTATTGTTTTGATTCTTAATGAGCCTTGGTTTTGGATTTTGCTCCGAAAAAAATATTTTGGTAAATTCTTGTGGCTTTTTTCTCATCCTTTTTTTCATGAGAATGGAAATTTTGCCATTTTTAAAAAAGTGGCTCTTTAATAAGTCATCGTTTAAAATTTGTTGCCCTGTACTTAATAAAATAAAGAAATAGTAATGGTTAAAAAAAGTGGTAAAAATAGATAAATAACGAAAACTCTTTATCTGCCTTTCTAATTTAGATTTTCTCTCTTCATTAGTGTCTCACCAAATTTTATAATTTTTTTCTTCCCCCTTTTTTTTTCAATTTGGTCCGATTACAAAATTTTAAATTTTGAGAATATGTGAAAAAAAATATTTTGCACTGAAAAAAAAATAGTTTAGTAAATTCTTGAGGCTTTTTCCACGTTCTTTTTTTTTTTTCAAAGGTTTCATGATAATGGAAATCTTGCGATTTTAAGAAAAGTTGTTTTTTAATGTCATCGATTAAAATTTGTTCTGGTATTTAATAAAATAAAGAAGTGATAATGGTTAAAAAAAGTGATAAAAATAGATAAATAATGAAAATTCTTTATCTGCCTTTCATATTTATTTGTTTTTCGTAATTTGTGACTCACAATTTATTTATTTATTTTGAAATTTTGTGAGATTAAAAAATTTAAAATTTTGTGATTTTGCGGAGAAAAATTCCTTACCAATAATCTTTTCCTTAAAATATATCTTTTTATATTTTGTGAAGTAATAGGCAGAATAATTCTATTTATCGCTCATGGATCGTCCTATCTCCTCCCCTCCCCTTGAATAAGTTCTAGAAGGTTAAAATTTTGAAAGACTAGAAATTAATGAAAAATAAAAAAAAATTCTAAGAAAGATTGTTTTAAGTATATTTTTTGGCTGTAAAATAGTATAAAATCACCAGTAAAACAAATTTTGAAATAAATATTTAATTCGTAATCCCTTTTACCCAATTTTATTTTATTAATAGGTTGTGGCTGATAAATTTTTTAAATGAGCTTTTTAAGTTTGAACCCTTTCCTTTTATGTGAAGTTTATTACATAATTACTTAATTTGTAATAAGAAATAATTACATAAGAAAATATTTTCGATAAGAGTTTTTTAAAAAGAAGAAAATAAATTAGTATCCAAGTAAGATCCAAATGAATTTTTCCATTTTTAAAAAGATTTATTAGATTAAAATTTTAAGAATTCATTTTCATTACGAAGAATTTTGATAATTTTCTTTTATAATAATATACTTCTCTTTCTTAAATACTTTTCTTTAATACTTCTTGTTTCTTTTCTTTAAGGCTTTAAAATGTAAATATTTGATCAAAATTTATAGTATTTCTTCTGGAATTATTTATTTGTTCAAAAGTTTCATACCCCCTCCCCCTTTTTTTTTAAATCTTTTGAAATCTGGAATTTTTTGTGTGACTTTTTTGCATGATTTATGTATCTTCGATTTCACGATATATGATCCTAAATCCTTAATAAAATAATATGAAGAGTTCTTCATAAAACAATTCTTTAAAATAATTTGTTTAAAGCAATTTTTAATTTTTTTGTTTAAAAAATTTGAATTTGTTCTAAAATTAAATTTTTGCATTTGAAAGATCTGTTAGACAGAAATTTAGAAAATTTGGTTTGTTTAAGCAATGTTTTGGAATAGATGTTTTAATACTGAAATTGCGACAGTGGCTTCATTGCGTGAGAAGTTTAGTATTGTTTTAGAATTGTGTTTAGAATTGTACAGCGCTAACAATATTCGCAATGTGGGGAGGCATGAAAAATATACGAGCATATTACTCTTATACTGACTCGCTGTCAACTTTTGTCCAGGTTTCCTCAATGTGTTTTAATCTCTAACGTAAATTATTTTCAGTCACTTTCTCAAAGTATT
>JAPMOQ010022913.1:939955-964255 GCA_026543055.1 Argiope trifasciata | reverse complement strand
TGTGTGTGTGTGTGTGTGTGTGTGTGTGTGTGTGTGTGTGTGTGTGTTTGTGTGTGTGTGTGTGTGTGTGTGTAAATTATACGAATTGTGTTATTTAAAAAATCATTAACCACATAACTCAACATCTAATACAATTAAATCAGATAAAAAAGAGATTCATCATACAACGTTGCTCTGATTTAGAGATTCGAAATATCATTTAATTTTTCCTTCTTTAGGTAATATTTTGTTAAGATTATCCCAAAAAACATGGGAACCGCGGTGGCCTGGTGGTAAGGTCTCAGCTTCGGAACCGGAGGATTTTAGGTTCAAGACTCGATTCCAACGAAGAGCCGTCGTGTAAGGGGTCTCTTGTACGTTAAATTTGTCAGACCAAACGTCCTCCCGCTGGTGTGGTGTAGAGAGGAGGGTGCAAGCTCAGGTGTCGTCTTCATCATCTGACCGTGGTTCAAAATCACGAGGTCCGTCCCAAAATAGCCCTACAGTTGCTTTACAAAGGGACTCTAAAATAACTAAAACTAAACCCAAAAAACATTAAAAAAATTATCATATCAAAAATGTAATCATAAGTCGTGAATGAAAATGAACATAATTTTTGATATTTTAGATCACTTTTATATCAACGTCAATCGAAAATGGTTGTTTTGATATCACTGATTCAAGATTAATTTTTTTACTTTGATGCTATGAGCGGCACCTTTATGTGAAAATGCACTACCTTTTCGTACATAAACAAGAAGAGATGAGAGAAAAATGCCCATTCATTTCGTTGAAGAAAAGCCCCTAATTCAATCCTCCAGCTTTAAAAGCAGGAATACATTTCACCTACATTTTATGACCTATCCGACAGCTTGTGTTTTCTAAAACTTGTCCTGTTTCATCGAATCTTGGCAAGTATTTATATGAGTTACAACGGCGTTGAACCATCCCTTGAACTTTACTACAGTGATTACAGATTGCAGGGTCAGTTTACTTGCTTTTATTTTTAAGACCTGTCTTATTCACTTTTACGATTCATCATTTGCTCAAACGAATCCGGATTAGACGACAAAATCAAGATCAAATATAGAGTGCTGGAAAATCATTAGGACGTTTTATGAGCTGTCCTCCAGTAAGATGACTATAAGAATTTTGGTTTTTACGCCATGAATAAATGAAGAGCATATCTATACATATATTTATTTATTTTACTAGCTAAAACTAAGTGAGTGATTTTACTTAAGCACGTTTGAATGAGAATGTTTGCTAGTATGTGATGTTAAATTGTGTTGTTGCAGAAGTAATTTTTGCCATCTAATTAGCAGGTATTCTCGACATTACTTGAGATTAAAGTACTTCAACGCGTAAAATGCAAGTACCTTTGTTGAAAGTGTTATCTTATTCAAAAAAAATTTATCGTCTGAAAATCGTTTAATTGAAACAAATATATTTGTTGAGTCAGATATTTTTTTTAAAAACAGACAGATGATCAAATTTTGAAAAAATATAGAAAAATAGAGAGCAAGTTTATTTTTACAGAAATGAAACTAGTATCATAGAAAACGAAAATTTTTAAATTTAAGCTGGCATGATAGCTGTCCTTTTAGAATAATTTATTCTTAAATCACTGAAGAAAAATAAAAAAAATTTAGGTTTTCCTCTTTAATTGAATGTTTAATTACAATTTTTCTTTTAAAAATTTACATTAGGCTGTGTTTACACTCAGCCAATTATCAGATGACCAATAGGCAGCACATGCCTTTAAAGGAATTTATGTATATTTGCTCCATTTTCCTAAGATAGATTCAGGTTTTCCATGCTTGGCTATGATTGACATTTTAGAGTCCATGAATTTTTCTTTTTTCACTGCGTACCGTATTAAAATGATAGCTATTTGCACAAAGAAACGTGGTAAAACAAAAATTTTAAAAAAGGTCTACATACCTAAATTTGTAAAACTATAAAAAAGAAATAGGAAATAAAATGAAAAAAGGACAAAGAGCCACCTCATCAGAAAACAGAAACAGCAAAAAATGTCAGAATTAATCTATGCTAAACAAACATTTTTTTCATGTCAAAAAACCCACCAATTTCTATAAACGCATGAGCAGTAAGAAAAAAATACGTGGCATGTATCTGTCCTGTCGGGACAATTACTTGCCATGGATCGAACATAATTTTTTATTCTTTCTACGCATGCGCAGCCTATTGGCCGTCTTATAGCTAGCCAAGTGTAAACCTGGCATTATTCTTTATTTTGCTTAAGTAATAAACGTGAAAAGTTTGGTTGAATTCAGTCCAGATGTTTAAAGGATATGTGAAACATACATGTAAAAAATTATTTTATATTTTCCAATTTTTTTATTTATCGTTTGTTTGCATTTTATTTCAAATATCTAAATTATATAAGTCATAATTTTTTAAAGAATTATTATTTAGATTTGCTCTGTACGAGAGATTCTTTGCGATACTCTTATATGCTTTAGTAATTTGTTGATTTATTTTATTTATTTTTGGAGTTTCAATTAAGCAACTAACTCCTGCATTTCATTAGGTCAAGAGCACATACTGCATTTTATTTATCATGCTTGTGAAATTTCTGAGGAACGATTTTCCACGATCAGTAAAACAAAGAATCTCTCTTTGATAGATATGATTATTATTCGATGTATATCGACAATTTGGAAGTCAAATCCTTGCCGAGAACAATTATTTGTTTTGACTCGTTCACCTTGATTATAATTTTAATTGTATTACATATTTGAGTGAAGACAACATAGGTGGTAACGAGGGTGAATACCGGCAAGGTGGAACTCCTCCCTTAGGAGGCATGCCGTTATCAGTAGGAGATGGTCACCATTACGTTTTTGATCATGCAATTAAATATTTGAATGTAAGGGAAAGATTTGATTTTTATTGCAAAATTAAATATCCCGTCAAAAATTGGGAAATAAGTAATTTTAAGAATTTTGGAAATAATTACAAGACAGCCTAAATTATGTAATGAATTTTTTTTAATCCTTTCTTTAAAAAAAGTTAAATGATAAAAAAAAATATGTTTGTGTTACAATACTACTGTATTACAGATTTTTTTTTGTAAGAAAATGCAAACATATCGCTTAGTTTGTTTGTTTTTTAAATAGAATTTGATGAGAAAATTGTTCGGAAATGCACATTTCCATTTTCTAAAATATATCTAAGCCAAATCTAGTACCTCTAGATCTGCTCTAGTCGGTTATTGTGTTCTTAGATAGACAGGCAGACTTCCTCTGAATGAATTTTGCAAAGTTTGATACAAATAAAAAAAAAATACGGTGAAATAATATACTCAAAATTCTATCCGTCTAGTTCTAAGAATTTTTTTTTATTGATATGCTTGCTCGTAGACAAATAGATATAATTGCAATATTGAGTTTTTCGAACTCAGTCAGGCTCTAAAATGTAAAAAATCATCAAAATATCAAGTTTAAAAAATTCATTTCAAGAAAAAAGAAAAAAAAAACTGAATCTAATCTTAATTTTAAGTAATTAAAATATTCTACATAACAACAATATTTAAAATCTTGTACAAACTATACTGGAATTCTAAAAATTAGTCAACCAGATTTGATGAAACCTTGCAGTTTAAGTAAGTTTTTTATAATTTCTTTTATCACTTGTATTTAATTTTAATCTTAATAAAATTTCTGTGCATATAAAAAATGCTTTATTTAAATATGTTTTTACAAATATCCAATTAGGGAGTTTCGATTGCACGATCAAAAATCATCCCTATAAATAACAGCACAATGATATGAAATAAGTTCAGATTTTTCAAACGCAAATGCTAAATTAATATAATATATGATACTGCATCACGTTATTTAAACTATAATGAAATAAACAAATCGTTAAACTGCATTCCATTGCTAAATCATTGCAGATTATATTACATATATTTAGCACTTTTAAATTAGATTCCTTTATGAGATTATTATATATTATAAAGATATTTTTTATATAAATTATAATGTTTTTTTTTTCATAGAATATGTGATATGTTGAATACGGAATAATTTTTCGAGCTGAGAGATCCTCCATATTATCTAGGAAAATCGATGGCTTTGAGAATGTATTATTAGATTTATATGTTTGATTTATTATTTTAGGCAAAGTTTGTAGAAAAAAATGCAAGAAAGTTCAATCAACTATCTGGCAATACATAAATTAACAATTTTGAAAATCGAGTTTCTTGTTTGATCGATCACAATTTCGTATTAAATAATTTTATTGGGCTTATGAATTTAATTGCAGCTTTGATAGATTCATTACGTCTAGAAATTTTTCATCATTACATAGCACAATTCCTTAATTTCTTTTGAGTATTTATAATCTGACGGGAAATTCTCAATTAACTTCCATTTAATAATTTTTACATGTGTTTTTATTTCTTTAATTTGAATAATTTTGTTTTTCGAATTAGTATTCCCAATTTTTTATATTAAATCATTTGCAGACAATAAAAAAAAATACTTTTGAATGTGTTTATGACAAAATAATTTAACAAGAAAATTATATTAGTGTAAATTAGGTTTCATAAAAAAATGAAATAAGGAGATTTGGTTTCATAATTAAAAAATGAAATGAGAAGATAGGTTCCATAAATGTAAAAATACTTCTGAAATAAGAAATCTAACTAACTCGTATTTCTATTGGTTTTAATTTTATCAACCATTCCAACACCACTGATAGGAAAGGATTTTAATATTATTTTTTAAAAAATTGTTATATTTCTAGAAATTTAAGCAGGAAGATTAAAATACCATGTTATTTAGATAAATGACATATTTTATAATAACTCTATTCTAAATTTAATCAGTAAATTACATCAGCTTTTAATAAAGTCATTGTTAAAAGAACTTATTATATATAAAAATATTTATTAAATAATTACTATTTAATTAAGTTTAATTTTTAATATTTTTTTCCGATGGCAACAACAAAGAACTTTATTTTTACATAAATTTTTTTCTTAAAAATCTCACAAATCTTCTTAATCAAAATAAAATTAATTTTGTTTTCGAGGACGTTATTCAAAATGGTTTTTTAATTTATATATCTTATATGTAATTTATATAAATAGAAAAAATGGTTTGGAAATGCTATAGATGCTCAAAACATTTCTGCCAAATTTCTCTCTCAAACACTGTAAAGAACACTCAAAGAAGACATTAGAAATTATTTTATGACAATTAATTAAGCAATTAAGTTTATTAATAAAAACATTTTTCAAATATTAGAAAACTCCATCTTTAGTATTGACATTCCAATTAAAAGAAATTATTATCGATATTTTTAATCAATTTTTTAATGACTTGCAGATTGATAATTTTAATTAAATTTTTAAAAACTATTAACAACTTTTGATGGAAAATTAGACTGTTTTCTTTTAAAAATTCGTTCGATACCAGAGATATTTTAATTTGAACTATAAATAAAATTTTACAGTTCAAAAGAACGTTAAACTTTATTATATTTGTATTTTACACTTCAAAATTTTATAACTATTGTTCCGAAATAAGTATTTGCTATAGTATTTTGAATTTTGATGGAAAATATTCACTTATAATTAAAATTCCAGAAAGGTTCAGATATTTATAAAGAAAAATTATCACAAGGAAACGTCAGAAAGTTAGTTATCAATGTATTTTTGTAATCTCTCTATTTTATTCTGAATTGCTTTGCTAAAAATTACCGAATATTGTAATTAAATAACTCTTTCAATTAAATTGTCTTGTATATCGATTTATCCGAATTTTTAGTCTGAAAACTGCATAAAAGAATTGTATAAAGTCTGATAATATAACATCAGTAACTTCAGAATGCTGATTCGACAGCAACCTGAGCATCTCGCTATTCAAAATTGCAGTCTTCGCTGCGGTCATGCAGCGCCATCTTTTGGTAAATAGCTCTATTTCTGTATCATATGCTACCGCTCATGGAAAACAGACAAATTTATTTTTAATTCGTTTATAATGTCTTTAATGGTTGACACTAATTAATAGTTCAAAAAATTAAACGATTTCTCACCATATTTAGCTTATGAAATAAGAAACAAAGCATGTTTTATGGGGTAATATGTAGCCATTTGGAAGTAAGTATTTCTGTTTTTCATCAGACATATTTTTGAATTGCATAATTATTAATTCTTTTAAATGCAATTTTTAAGCAGAATTAAAATTTTTATGCTTTATATTACATTATTACTGAGAGCCTGTAGGGAAATCAGTAGTTAATTCAAATACATGGTTTTAAAACCAAACGGCATATTTAAATTAGATTATTGAATATACTATCAGAAAAAGTCATTAGTTATTTTTTTTAATGTTTATTAGTAATCTTTTTTGGATGAATCCTTGTAAAATGGATTTTTGTTACCCGTGGTATTCAAAATGCTTTTATCAGAAAATATTAATATTTTCAAGTTATATAACAATTAGGATTTTTTTCTTAAATATCCATTTAAAATTAATCATGCATAAAAGAAAACTAAATCTGTTAAATCTAAACATTTTTTAGATTAATATAAAAATTGAATTTACAGATTACAAAGGAGGATCTACAGAATTTATTGTATCATTTTTTATTTATTTATTTGTTTTGGAAAAAAAATTTGAAGTTTCAAGTTTATAAAAATTAATCAAAAGCGACTAATCGATTACAGTTGACTAAACTACCTAAGTTTGAATTTAATGTGGTAATAAATCAATGTTTTAAGAATATAATAATGACAATTTAATTTAATTACCAAGAAAATAATATCATTTTATTTGATGCTTTAAAAAAAGCAGAACTAAAGAACAAAAATACAAAAATTCAATCAAAGGAAATAGCAAAAAGGAATACATTTTTGTCTGCTAATATTCTATGTTAAAACAACATAAATATCGTTTGGATGTAAAAGTTGTTTACGCATCACTCAAATATGTTTTTTATTGCAAATATGATTCTTTATCACAAGAGTAGAAATCAAAGTTAATAGTATTTTAAATTATTTTTGAAGTAAAAAAAAACAACGTAACGTTTGTTCTTTTTGTCAATATTTGCATTAAACAATCTTGTACAAACTAAAATTCAGCACTTTTTAGTTTCCTTGATTCATTCAGTTTTATTACTATGCTTGTCAACAATTAAAAATTTTCACCAAAAGAATTGTTTTGAATTTATTAAAATACAGTTTTAAACTGAAGGGCATATTTTAAAATTCCAAGGTCAATCTTGATTTTTTAAAATACTAAACATAATTATTAATGATAATTTTCTTTTTATTGAAAGTATGCAAAAACTATATTTCTTCACTTTTTCAATTAAACCACAGAATTTCTTCTGATTCAATTATTAATGCCTTTTTAAGAATCGTTTTTCTAGGAATATGCTTAAAGATCTTTCGATAAAAGCATGCTTTGAAAAAAGAAATATTGCATATAAATGTTAAGAATAAATTAACAGAAGTTTTGTACTGCATATTTAAACAAGAGAATTAAAAATATCTGAGAAACATTTACAAATGTTTTTGTTAGTTAAAATTTAATATATTCCTGTGTAAATGCAATAACCTTTGCTATAATAATTAATGAAATATTCGATGCAAATTTTCTACAGGAATAACGGTTAATTTGAGATAAAAGATAATTATATAATTGTTCTAAAAATGGTTGTAAGATATTTATTATATTTATTTTGAACTATACTTGTTTCTTTTAAAGAATTTAAGCACACTTATTTTTTTTAACTGAATTTTTATTATAAGAAATTTTTTGAACAATATTCTAAATTGTCTTTGTAAGGAAATTCGAAAAAAGGGCTTTATATTTTATATAATACCCTTGAGCATTTTTAGTTTTCTTATTAAATACGTCATATTTAAAGTACTCATTTAGAAAATTGAAATTTCAAATTCATAGGAAAGAATATTCAAATGTTAAAGTTTAGAAAATCAGGAAAGAACACATATTCACTTATTTTCTTGAAATAAATATTTTCATTTTTAAAACTTTTCTTAATTAAATTTCCTACCAATATTTAAATTTTTTTTGATAAATATGAAATCTAAAAATCATTCAATTTCTAAAATAATTCCTGTTAATATTTAAGTCTATATTTATTGTATATTTTGGGCAAATGTTTTGATGAATATTGATTTCTTTCGTTTGATATGTATTTTAATAATTATTTAAAATTGTATTTATTGCTTTTAGTTTTATATAATCATAAATGAAATAATTAGTTGCTAATCTTTTAAGAATCCTTTAGATTGCAGATAAAAAATTTTTAAAAAAATCATTCTATTTTACCCATAATTTCTTCTTATTTCGTCGAATGTTGTGCAATTTACAGCAACCAAAATTATTTTCGTATCAATTCTATGTAATAAAATTGTATTTCTAATCCTTAAAATTACAAATTGATTACTGAATATTTTTTACGCCATTTGTATAGCATTTATCGGCAACAAAATAAAACTTTAATATATTAATTTTGATTAAATATGCATTTATTATAAAATGAACGAACTGAAGTATAGATATTTTGAAATTCAGTTTTCATCCTTAAATAGTGTCACCAATAGTCTCGTAATTAAAATAATACAGGTTTAAAAAGCAAGCATTCGATACTGTTCCTGTAATGAATAAATGTAAATAAAGTTTAACTTGTATCATCTAAAGGGGGATAAATTTAACAACAAAAATATTTTCTTTAAACTAAGTTTGTAATTGCAAAATATAATTTTCATACGTGTATTCAGGGATAATTGATGCTGACAACATATAAAAAGCAATCAGTGATAACATTATATCAAAGTGATATTATATATATTTCTGAGTGATTTAAAGTTTTTGAAAGAGTTCAATGGAATCAATTTCGTCTTAATTATGAGTTTTATGTCACATAATACTGATATTGAAAAGTGTATCTCTTTCAAATACATCAAATGCCTTTTAATAGTTAGAACCAAGCGATGATATTAGATACATTTCAATATTTTTATTCAAATTTCTTCGTTGATCGCTTGAGCTTTCCTATTAGCAAACTGTTTATATTGCAAATTTTCTTTCGTTTCTTTAAATTGTAAAACATATTTTTTTCCTAACTTGTTTTAATTTGTTAAGTTAGTTAATTCCTATCATCCCCAAAAACCACTAGTAAATAATTTTGGGCTGCTAAATTCTTGTGAAAACTTTACTGTAACACAATGCATATATTAGAAAAGTAATACTGAAAAAATAAAATGAAACATTTTTTTTTTCCTTCTTTAAAAGACGTTAAATATGTAAGTGATGAATTGAACTGTATATTTTAAAATTTAATTGAATAAATTTTCACTCAATTTGCTAGTTATTCTTTCTAATTCAAAGTATATATTTATACATTGACATTAATGTATTTAAATTTATTAAAAAATAATTCTACTTATTATTGCCTTTATGAAGATTTTTTACAGTTAATTTATTAATTATTATATTTATTAAAATGTTTAAATTCTAAAAATTAATTTTAAATGCGAATTTTAATTTAAAAATTATTTTTTTACTTTGCTGCACTATTTTTAGACTCAGTTGCATATTTTATTACGACTGTACTATTTAAAACCTAGCTGCATGAATTTTGTATCACAAAGGAAAACTATTTTTTAATTCAATTTTAATAATTAAAAAAAAATTAAATGTCTGGACATCATTTTCGAATCCATATTTTATGTTACAACTATAGATCAAAAATAAAGAATAACCACTTTCATAAATTGAAATATAGTAAATGATATATAGCACTATTTCTTCGATGAAATGTTAAAACTCTTAGAATAAATACCTCTGACATATAGAAAAGCCACTAACTAATAAAATTGCATTTCTCTGATTAGTAAAAATACTATCAAAACTGCTAAAATTCAGTAATAACAAAACTATCTTAAAATCAATTCATCTCTCATGTTTCAGTCTTTTAAATTAACAGACAACGAACGCACAATGTCCGTAAGAGATCCCGCCACCTGCAGTTCCAGTACTACAACTGATAAAGACGATTTTCAACCATCTGCTGTCTTTGCAACGGTAATGTTACCGAATCGGGGCACTTCAACAATACGAGGTTGAGTCACACAGCAACCCATAAAACGCTATCTCCACAATTCCACCCTGTGAGCGAGGGATGTCACCAATTACACAGAGTCTGGCAAAGTTCCTTAATTTGATTAAGAGGGCTTTTCCCCTAACGCCTGCTTTCTAGAATAGAACCTAAAAACTAAAGCTTGCACAAGTAGTTTTGTCTGATTGTTATTTTGAGGCTAAATGTTAGTTCGAAGGGTTGAGTTTTTTGATCGTTTGGTACCGAGGGATTTGGTAATGGTATTTAAGAGTAGGGAATGGCTTGTTAATTGAAAGCGGAAACAGGTTATCTTTATGGGTGAGGCGTAATAAGGTTGGTAAATAATTGAAAATTCGATCATAGGTACAACAAAGTAAGGTTGTATCCCTGCTGTCCAAATCAAACTAGGCGAAAAGATTTTCATTCATTTCCCATCGCCTCCAAAATATTTCAATGCTTTTATAAACTTCCAGATGGTCATTGAAGATAAAGTTTTTTTTTTTAAATGAAAATGGTACATATTTTGTAATAAAATGAAAGGCCACATTATCATCAGCAATGCCTTGAAATATTATACTTTTTTTTGATATTTTAAAATTTGTGAATGAGTATTTAATTGTCAGCATTTTCAAAAGCAAAAGATTATGATCCTTTGTAAGTATTGTATTGTGTGGAAAATGTGGAAATATTGTTTTACATCTTCAAAGCCATATAGTATTTTTCATATATACTTTTACAATACGTAGCTAGTTTACGTTTAGATTTGTTGTATACAAAAAAGCGTAAAGAAAAAATTTCGGACCATTACCGTTAACCTATTGTATCTAAAATGTAAGAAAATTCTTTACCTAGAATACGTAAGTCTTTTATGATTAAACTTCATTTTCGGATAAAAGGCCCACACATTTTTGATTCAATTCAAAATTTGATGTTGATCTACATTTCTGATGATAAAAAGAGCAAACCGAATTTCCAACATCTAGCTTGATAGGTTTTGTTAATTATCGTATTGTCATATATACAGTTTTAGCTTTATTACATAAGAAATACTGTTGATATTTTATTTATTGCAATCATCAAAAAACAAAGTCAATTCGGAATTTTTGGTATATTTCATATTTTGGAGCTTCCAAAGAAAAGTCCAAAGTGCAAAAGAAAAAAATAATAACAAAAAATTATTTCAACTATGATATAAGAAAAAAAACATGTAAGCTACATGTGGAAATTAAAAATATTATTTCATCATCAGAATTAAATATTTTGTATCATGAGTGTATAAAATTCTTTGAGTAATCCCGTCAACTGGTAAATAATCTCACTTCGCATTTTTGAGTACATATAAACACTATATCTTCAAAAACTCAACGATTTTAAAAAATGAAATTTATTTATATAATATATCTATCAAAATTGCAAATCTATATCAAACTTTCTGTTTAATTGTTTAAAAAGAAAAATGAATTCAATTTTCTATTTACTTCACAGTACTATAAAGTATAAGAATTTGTTGATATATGGTAAAATCATTAAAGAACCTTCCAGTTGATTGACAATACCGACTGTGTATTAAAATATAATTTGAAGCATTGCTATGCATTATATATTTAAAAATGTTGATTCAGTTGTTGTTACTTAAGTTCTTTAAATAGAAACTTGCATACAGCCTTATGAACAATCTAACTTAATTTCAAGCTTTTATTACGAATCTTTAGACTTTCGAAATCTGCTGTCAGGCTAATTTTCCAACCTCATATATTACTCACACTACGATTTATTGATCATTTTATTTGTAATTTTGGTGGTACTTTCTTCGCTCTTGCTCATTACTTTGGCGAAAAATAGCGCTTATAAATGTGTAATAGTTTACACAGCTGCTACAGCACTGTTTACAAGAAAACAGGTGTTTCACGTCGAAAGATTATTTATATTCTAACTTTGATTTTGCATATTTTGTAATCGTCTGCTTTTCTGCCCTTCTTTGTTATGATAATGTAGGTAAGGTTTTTTTTTCTTCTTTTTAACGAAATTATTTTATTCGGAGAATTAGACTCTTAAAATAATAATTTCTGTCTTTTTTTGAAACTGGAAAATAGAATTATTTCTAAAGATATTTTAATCAAAGTTTAAAAAAATTATCTCACAATAAATTCTAAACAAAGCAATAATAATAATAAACAAAAGCAAAAAAATTGACATAATATCATAAATATATTGTGCTTATATAAATCAATTTACTGTCTCCTACAAATGTTTTGAATCGTTAATATTAGATAGCGAACCAAATCATTACTTTATTATTAACCCGAGATTTATTTTTATGAATTTTCAACAGAAAGACCCCAAAATTTGGAGATTAGTAATCCTATATCTAGATACTGAGGTTTACAAAATAATAATTTTGAAAATTTTAGAATGAGATATATATAATATATTACCATTTTATTTAAATAAAATGCTTTCAACTACAGAAACTTGAAATTACAAGAAATATTTATTCGAGCTAACGTATAATAATTGAATACAAACCATTAAAAGATCCATAAATGTCGAAAGATTCTAAAAAATTAAGAATGTGAACTAATTTTAGAAATAGAAGAAAGAAAGTCAGTTAGAAATTTAGAAATTTTAGAAATTTGAAATTTAGTTAGAAATACTGGTTAGTAAAAATTATCAGTTAATTATTGGTAATTATTTTTTTAAAAATTAAAAAATGTCAATTAGAATTAAAGTTTAATGAAAATTTTAACTATATAAAAGGTTTTAAAATGATACTGTTGCTAAAAGTTAGAAACAAGAAAATTTTCGAACTTTTAATGAATAAATACTTCATTTTTTAACGATTCAAATGTTATTTTTTCAATACTAAAAAATAAATTTGAAAAAAAATAAAGCACCTAATATCTTGTAAATTTTTTTGAATAATTGCTGTACATAAGCATTTGGTGTATGTATTATTAGTTGCCTTTCTTCAACAGTTACCATTTACTAACGAATTTGTTTACTTCAGTTATTTTGTCCTGGACAAAATTATAGATATGTATTTTTATTCACGGTACAGTCGTTATAATCGAAAATAAAAATCCAAAAAGATAATGTGAAATACTGAAATTCTTTTAACTTTTATCATCAAATTCTTTTAAAACTTTTTGAACCGTTTAAAAGCTGAACAAGTTTTTCAGAAATATAGCATAAATGTGTAATTAATTGCTTGTATATGGAATAAATAAATTTATTATCATAATAAAATATTTAACAATATGGAATAAATAAATTTACTATCATTTTGAAAAAATATTTACTTATGTGGAATAAACAAATTTATTATCATATAGAAAAAAATATTTAGTTTTATGGAATAAATAAATCTATAATCACATAGGGAAAATATTTAGTTATATGAAATAAATATATGGATTAAATAAATTTATTATCATATGGAATAAGTATTTGATTTTATGGCATAAATAATTTTTTATTAGGAATAAATATTTAGCTATGCGATTACAAACAAATATTGGGCTATTATTAAAAAAAAGGGAGGGGGACAGGACTTGCAAATTTAAAAGAATTCTAAAGACACAATTGAGATATAAATAATAAAATTGATCTTCTAAATTCTCAAATTGATTAATTATTTTTCTTCATATAATAAAAATATAAACATATGAAATTAACTACAGATGTATTTCTGGCTGATAGATTATTAAAATGGAGCTTATTATTCAAAATCTTTTTTTGTTTTGTTTAGCAAAGCTAGAAATATACACTTAATAGAATCAATTTATTATAAATTATTTCGTATGTAAGTTAAATAGTGCACATTCTAAACAAAACTGGAAAGGAGAAATTTATGCAATAGCTCATATCCTAAAAAGCATTTTTTTTAATCGTAATTTTAATATTGGTAAAAGAACGTGTCTAATGAAACATTAAAATTAATTTGAATAGCGCCATCAAAATGAAAACATTATAGAGGATTGTGCATAAAATAAATTTTTTTAAATTATTAATATTATTGAAGAACTGTAAAGCAATGAATGTCATTGCAGAGTTATATATTTGAGTGTTAAGAAATGTGAAGATCATTTTTGTGAAATAATATTTTTGGAAGATAGAACTAAAAGGCCCTAATAAGTTGTTTAATTTTAAAGTTATTTCTGTTTCAACTAATTTTTGGTCTTTGAAATGTTAACAGTAAATTCCTTTCTTACTTAAAAAGCACTCATGTTAAATTACTTTAAAAATCCACGAAAATGAGTAGATTTGTATAAAAAAAACACTTAGACAAACTTTCATTTTCTTGTTATTGATGGCACTTTACAAGCCCAGCGACAGTTATCTGTCAGCGATTTAAACACAGTGAACGCCTCTTTTTTTTTCAGTAAAGGCAACTAAGGCCAAGAGTGCGATTTAGCTGTTTCATATTCACTGGTACGGCGCCGTTTTATAGGGGGCAGATTCTCATATCTCACAGGTAGAACACAGAGGAAGAACAACTATATCTGCAACCCAGCACGGACCTTGGACGCCCAAGGCACAAAGAAGGCGCGCTATCCCTATGTCAGGAGGTCAGCATCATCAAAATGAAAATATTATAGCAGATTGTGCATCAAATTAATTTTTTAAAATTACTAATAAAAAATATTGTACTACAATGATATTTGTGTCTTATAAAATTAATCTTTGAATATTAAGACAGTTTGAAAATCTTTTTTGTGGGATTATATTTTTGGAAGAAGTAGTTAAAAAGCACTAAAAACTTATCTCATTTTAAATTAATTTTTATTTCAAATAACTTTTGGTCTCTGAAAGGTTGACAATAAACTCCTTCTTTTCTTGAAGAGTAAACATGTTAAATAGCCTTAAAAGTTCACATAAAATTTGTAGATTTGTATAAAAGACACTTAGATAAATATTCATATACAGCAAGGGTGTACATTAAATCGATCACTATCGACCAGCAGGCTACCAAGACATTTTAAGGTGATCACCTTTACAAAGACCCAATACGTGCATACTGAAAGAAATATATATGGAATATTATGGATTGCATATTCCGCATTTATTATTAAGTTAAAATAAATATTGTAACCCTTATTTTATTTCACTATACCTACGCCACTGGGCGAACCGCAACTCCTTGAAAAAATTAGAAGTACCGTTATTTAGTCCGTACCCAGGAAAAGTCTGTCTATTCTTGATCGAAAGAAAGTGAGAAATAATTTCTCTATAATTTTATTTGCTGCATTGCATTCATTTAAACGTAATACAGTCAGACTTCACTTGCCTAACCACTTCATCAATTACCCAATCAATCACAATGCTTCGCATAATAAAGCTAGATATGACTCCGCACCATAAAAATTCCATCGATTAACCAATCAACCACAAAATCATAATTGGTTCTTGATTGCATAACCACATCAATAAATCAAAGTTCCTTGGAATTATTTCTATTAAATTTATTCTTATGCGAGAAGAAGCAATATTTTATTTTTCTTAATTACTAAGAACCGATTACTTGACTCTACATTCTTCACAAACCTCAAATGCAACAACAACTGAAAAAAAAAAAAAAATCTCACGGATATTTCCTTAGGGTGAGAGAAAAAAAGGGGAGGGGGACAAAACATCATTATGAAGAAGAAAAAGGAAGAATCCTGTATCAAATTTCCCCTTCCTGTCAAAACTGTAACCCCTAAAATCAAAACGTTACAAAGTTCTATTTTTTTCTCTCTCCACCACCCCGCCGTATTTCCTTATAGCTTATAGGTGAAAAGAAAAGATTGCGTAAGTGTAACTTTACAATATCCGGACTCAAACGATCCGGCTAAACAATGCAATTTCCTAACGCTTCTAATCTCCGATCCGGTTACCTTCAGAACAGCCTCCCCTGCAACAGTAGTTGCGAAAACAGAACCGAAATCTTTACAGGTAGGACCACCCAGGCAGCGAGGCACGTTACAAAAGAAACAAGACCGGGGAGAAGTTGGGGGAAAGGGGGGATGGTCCGAAGGTAAGAGGACGTTCGATTTTATTCCGCATGTGATGGATAAAATCCTATGTGGCAGGTTGGTTGTCCTTTGCTAGAATGCGAATTGACATTCGATGAACTCGGAACATATTCCTTCCAGAACGGTGTAACTTTTTTGGAATGGTTGATTTGGCCAACTGCAGTTCGAGAAGACTTGTTTAGTATTCATTCGTTGTAATTCATCCACTTAAAGGATTTTCACGTGGTTTATACGTGTATCGAATTTCCGTGCTATTAACCATAAAGTAAAATTAAGTCGTTCTGAGTATAATTCATAGAATCCTTAATCATGTCAAATTTTCTATGTTTCCTCAGTTGAATTCCGACGTCCAAAATAATAATGATAACGTTTCTCGAAACAGAGGTCATTTAATTGCTACAGAAAATAAAACAGATGAATGCATTAAAATTGATAATAATTGATAGGGATAATAGTATAATTCATAGAATCCTTAATCATGTCAAATGTTCTCTATTTTTTTAGTTGAATCCAAACAACAAAAATAATAATGATGGTGTTTCTCGAAACAGAAGGAGTCATTCAATTAGTACAGAAAATAAAACTGTTGAATACATGATAACTGATAATAATGATGAGGATAAAAGTAGTGAAAGATAGTGATTGATAATACTTATTGATGACTAATTTCTGAATCAAAACAAAATATGTTACTATATTTTGCTTTGATAAAAAAAACCAGTGAGAGTGCCCTCCCTAAGACTTTCTCAGATACTTTATATTAAATTTGTCATGCCAGAGAAGGCCTTGCACTTCACTGGCATCCAATAGTTGCAAAATATTAACTTTTAACCTGAATTCCGTATTTTTACTGAATATATCGTGTCGTACTTGGCGAGATTTTTGGCGATTAATCCCTGGCATGCAATCAAAAGTATCCAAAAATCAAATTTGGGTCTCAGACGCGTTCCTCCCAACTGATTGAAACAAAAAAATAACGTAATATTACACTTAAAATCCTTTATGAAATTTGTTACATTTAAGTCATTGTGTTTTTGAATTATCGCGTTTGCATGTTTCTGAAAGAAAAAAACCAAAGACAGCCAACTCCTTGGTGGATTTCGCTGAAAATTTGATAAGTGTCTATATTAAAGGTATTAAATCAGTGAAGTGAATTTTATCTTTATTACTCCTACTAACTCATATTCTAGCAGATAGACTTCTTCAAAACGAAATTTTACTCAAAATTTGATAGAAATCTGTAAATATATTGTAAAAACTGTATACCGAATTTCAATCATCTAGCTCAGGGGACGGCAACCTGTTGAAACGAAAGAGCCGAAATCAAGAATTTACAAAATTTTCCAGTTTTTAAAGAGCTTCTAAAAATTGCAGTTTTAATTTTATAGCATTTGCTTATATACATTTGATTTTTGATTTCAAATAAATGCTTTAAATACGGAATAATCTTTATTCGTATAAAAACACAAAAGTAGATAATTACATCAATGGAAGCATTGACTTTGCATGCCTTTAAAAAGTTTGAGTAAATTTTGCTTACAGCTTGTTGTTTTAAGCTTTAAGCACGACTCTAGATTTTTATTTGTTCGTCGACTTCTAAATTTACTTTTTGTTATATTCATGCAAATAATAACAATAATAATAACGCTTGCTCACACGAATATGTTGATCCGAAGATCATCATCACTCCATATGCCAATCTCTTTACCTTACTATAGTATTCTGGAAGACAATTCCATGCATCGAATATGAGGGTCTCACAAGCGGAATTTCTTTTAGACTTGTCCACCATTATGTATACTGCATTTCTGGACCTCCAACTCCTCCAACTTGCTCTTCAGTTCTGTGAACTAGCTATTGCACAATGGTTTGGATTTTAAATCCAGCAATTGCATTTGAAGCGATCTAGTATCAATTTCAAATGGTCTAATATTGATCTGGCAGTGAATCGATCGTTCACTTTTTTTAAAGTTGTGCTGAAGTAATTCCTGTCAATAGTTACTTTGGTCTCATCCTAATATCGTTTCAGATTTTTTTTTAGAATGAAATAACTCACTGCTCTCCATGTCTTAAAAAAAAGGAATATTTTTTTCAAAAAAAACCCCTTTTTTAAGCAATGTGTAGGCAGAGTTGCCCTTTCCTTGCAGTTTCAAATTTACTTCATTTAGTTTCATTGTAGTATCTACCATGAAGTTGAATTTTTGCAACCTTTTTTCTTATTCCAATTTGAGATGTTCAATTGAGATGATGATTATTTCACTTAAGCAGAAAGCAAAACGTTGCAGTACGTTACGTCTGGAGAACCGTTGTTGAGATATTAGGTACTTAAAAATATATTTTCTTAGTTTTTAAGGGTTTTGAAAATAAATGATTAATTTTTCGTACGGAACTGGAGAGCCGCAGAATTACATCAAAAGAAACGCAAGTTACCGCCCCCTGATCTAGCTAAAAGTGGTTTTGAATTATCTTTGTCACAGACAAACGGGCATTTTCCAAAAATGTATTTTTCAAAAGGGAAGTAAAAAAAAAAAAAAAAAAAAAAAAAAAAAAAAAAAAAAAAAAAAAAACATGGAACTTAGTCAAAACTTTGAGTTCGAAAGTTTTTGGAATTACTATACTCTGTCAATTCTACGTATGCGAGAAAGTAAAAATAAGTGAGATTTAACTGAAAGAAGATGCTGACAGAGAGCGAAGTTAGAGAGAAGACAGAGAGCAGAGGTATATGAAAGCGTTTTATTTCTTGCAAAAAACATGAAAACTGTAAGCATGTTAAATATTCAATATTTTCTAAGTTAAATCCAAGCGACAAAAAGAATCTAAAAACAAGTTTAACAAGATATTACAGAAAATAAAATAATTTAATACATTATATTTGGTAATAATGGCGATGGTGATAATAATAAATTTTAATATAAGTTCTCAAGATATGTTATTTTAATTTATAAATAAAAAGTAAAATTCAATGGAATTAAATAAAACAAAAATTTTACATTTAGGCAATTTCATAACTTTGGCATGATAAAAAGAAAATATTTAAATTAATTTAAAATATTTGCTGTTGGGAAACATCTCTGCTGTTCGATTTAAAAAATATTTTCTTTTAATTACTTCTTCCATGGAATCTCACATAATTATGCATTATCAATAGTCGATAAGCCCTAGAACAGAAGTGAAAGGTGGTTTTAAAATGGTAATTATCAACCTACATACATCTATCAATCATTCATTAATCAATTATTCAAATTATTTATTCATCAACCGTTCAAAAACTATCATATAGTAATCATCAGGAATTCTATAATGATAAACATCAACCTACGCACATTTTTTTCCCCTGTATATGCTTCTGATTTAGATAGGAGAAAAAAAGAATATGCAGTATCGTCCAAAAGATTGGGGAAAAAAATCGAATTATTTTCGTTTAAAAGATCAAAACTTATTTGCAGCTCCAAATAAAATACAGTGCTAACAAAAAAAGAAATAAGAAATTTTTTACCTTTACTTCTATCCAGTTCATTAATATTTTTAATATCTAGTTCAGTAAAAAAAAGAATATGTAAGCCATTTTTTTAATTCATAAGATATTACATAAGACATTTTTTTTCGGTCTCAAAAAATTGCTTTATCCGTTTTCTTTTAATATGTTTATATATTTCGCAGTGGCAAATAAAGAAATCAGATAAAAGTGAGGTTGAAACACACTTTCCATTGGATATACCAATAAAAATAATCAAGAAAATACTGTCTCAATTTTCATACAATGGAAATTTAATGGTTCTACGAATTCAGGTACTTCAGAATTCTCAAAAGTCTCAATGTGTCTATCATATGTAAGAAAAAACTCTTATTTCCTTTAAAACTGCAACAAGAGCCCATGTTCGTAAAAAGTTATTATATCAAAGTGAGTCATACTTTGAGAATTCTCAGGAATAAATTAGGCAAGCAAATAAATAAAAAGTCTTATGCGCTCAGTTCTACGAAAGGGAAGACAGTTTTGGTATTATAGCAAGTGTCTCGGGAGCCCGCCGTAGCTATTTTGAACCGGTGTTGGAGCCTTCAGTGGAATTAAGTATTTCTGCATTGTTGACACTGAATGAAATTTTAGTTTAAGTTGAATATCCACATAATACTGTATATTTAAATAATTACTTTTGTGAAAATTTCTTCAGAAATTTTTTAGTTATGAAAACCTGAAAAAAATGGATGAAAAACTATACTTAGTTATTTTATATGGTGTGTGCACTGTACAATACCTGTGTTTCCTAATCTATTGAAATTCATATCCTCAATTCAGAAAGTGCGAAACTGGAAATAGCTTCATATAAGACAGAAATTATGGAATAATTTCGTTATTTAATTATAATATATTTTAATGTATTTTATAACGGAGATACCTTTAATAAATAGGATTGATAGGATTTTTGTTTATTCAAAGTAAACTATGGCGGGTCTTCAAAACTATAATTTATAATTATAATTTTCCATCAAAGAATATCTCATATTTTGTGCATATTTTGGCATTTCAGATCGTACGTATAATTTAAATACTTAAAAATATATTAGAAATAAAGTCACGTTATTGCCACTGTATTAAATATAAAATGGCTGCAGTAAACATTTTGAAACAGAAATTCTGATTCATATTACTTGATTGCAATCTCATTATAGCAATTACAAGTTTTACTTAAATTTGCAATTAGATTTTTATTATTACTAATATTCGATTACGATCGGTTAGCACCAATTTTTAACTGGTTTGAGGAATAAATTCACTAATAAACAATAAGTGGTTATAGCAAATAATTTTTCTGGAGTTAAATATTTTGATATTTAAAATATTTTCATATCTTCATTGTTTTGAAATTTAATACTAATCTGTGACCTTTTAGGCGAGAATTATGCTATTAAAAATCTAAAATAGTAAGTGATTAAAGATAATTAAAAATCACAAATAGCTAATCCGAAAAAGAACAAAAACTGTCGAATAGGATCGATTAGAAGAAAATTAATTTTTTACAGAAATTTTGCAAAGAAACAAAAAATTTTCCATCTAAATTTTCTATTAGGAAATTGTTTGTACTATTAAAAAATAAATTATTCCTTTTGAATCTTTTAAGCACATTTTTCTGAATATAGAAATGCTTAATGTATATAAAGTTTAAAAGATGAAAGCTCATAAATTGTATTTTTAAAATACAGCCATGCAATAAGCCTTCTTTTCTTTTCCAATTTCGGTTGCATAGAATAAATATTTTTCAGTACAATCATTTGAAGTCTTTCACTACATTATTTACAAGCATTATGCATCGATTTAATATCTTTTTATTTATTTCCTTGTCACATTTTAAGCTTTTTAAATTTATTTTCAATCTGAAGGACATTCATCATTCCTAAAAAGTTTTATTCTATTATATTCTAAATCTTTCTTCTTTTCTAATAATTTATTCTTTTGTTCTAAGTGTATAAAATGAAAATATCTCCGCTGCAATCATATAATCTATGCTCACCTATTAACCTAGTTTTGGAATGATCATTTTTCAGATTTTTTTCCCCTCAACATAGCATTCTGTGGTAATGAAACTGAAGAAACACTCCGCAACATATATTCTGTTTACCATTACAGAATAAATAATTTAAGAAACAAATATTTGTAATTGTTATATAAAATTATCCCGTTCAAAAAATATCCTTTATTTCGCTTCTAAAATTCTGACGATTTTTATTCATTTACTTTGGCAAGAATGTCTCAGTTACCTTAATGATGTTTTCAGCAACAACAAACGATAATATTTATAAGAAAGAAAATCATTAAATAATTCATTAATAAAAGCAATGTTCAGTTTTATTTGTTGGAACTAAATCGAAACAGTTACCTTATTAAAATTTCCCCTCCTTCATAATAATAATAATAATTGCACCAAAACGGTTTAGTTCTATTTTAATTTTCCCATATACGTTGACTATAAAAACAAAATAATTATAATTGTGAAAAAACTTCATACTCAGAATTTTTGTGAATCTGCTAGACTCAGACCTTTTCTATCCAAAAAATACATTTTTGGAAAGAGTCAATTTGTGAACACGATAAATCAAATGTACTTAGCATTGCATTAATGGAATTTGGTACGTATTTTTTACTCTAAATTTGTAGATTTCTATCAAATTTAAACAAAATCCATTCACGGGATGTCGATCTATTCCGCTATTCGAATATACTTTATCATGATAGTTACAAACTGAAGGAAGCCAGATAAATAAAATTTGGTATATAGCTTTCGTACCTAAATAATAAATTTATACCGATTTTTGAACTATGCTTGTTAAAGGATTGACACTATATCAATCCGTATTTTCACATGTAAAATCGTTAGCATTTCTATTTTTTGATGCAAAAATGAAAAGACATATGTATGCGGAAATTAGTATTTTGTTACTACACTTTCAGTTCTATGGCAAGTTTTAGTATTAATTGATAAAAAAAAGTACCCAGATTACAATTGTTTTGGTGCTTATCAATAAGACAACTCCAAAATTTATTATTCACCAAAAATAATAGCCACATCACACGCATCAAGTTCGCTCACTCATGTTCTTTCATAACTATTATTCTCCAGTTTTCATAAAGTTAATAGTTATTTATTAGGGAACGTGCGAGAATGTTTCATGGAAACAATTTTCACTAGCCCTATTTTGAATCTACCAAACTTATGTTTTTAAAGGCCGTTATTATCAAAAGAAAACGAATATAAATTAACTGAAAACGATTAAAATTAAGCGAAAATTATATAAGCAGCCACACATGATCGATTTAAAGAATTATAAATAATTATATTTGCGAAAAAAGAAAAATTACAGAAAAAAAAATCTTTTCAAAATATTCAGTCTCCAGGTTAAAAAAAATTGTCATCAAGTTCATTCACTGTAACTAAATCGAATCAACTGGAGCTTGTCTGGGCGACCAATAATAATCTGTCAAGATTCTTTTTATTATTATTTTTTTGTCAAAAGCAACCTCCAGGCGTCTCATTAAAGAGTCAGGTGTGACTTCTATTAAAAATTGCTTCAGAGCAAAAAACACAGACGCAAAAAAGCAAAGACCACACCAAATACGCCAAGTGGTAAAAAAAAAATCCATCTCCAGATAACGAAAACTGGAGCCTAATAAGACATTTTGGATGCAAAGCCATTACCTGAATTGGAGTGCGTTTAGTTTTGATAAGCGTCATCAAAGGCGCCCATGTTGACTGTCACTCTCATTGACAGAGCGTATAAGACAGGCCTTGGGAATGAAGAAAAAAACGGCCGGCAAAGTCGTCCAAAAAAGGACATCTCGTGAACTGTGGGCACAGATAAGACTGTGACTGTGTTAACTGCATCTTGTCGCGGCGGCAGTTAACGAAGGGAAGGCTATCTATGTGGTGGTAATATTTTGGCCAACCGATGAATTTTATCTCAGCTTCCATGTGAAAAGTTTTTCGCTAACTTATTTTATAGCTTTTTTTATTATTATTTGGTTGCCAGCTCTTGAGTCAAAGTAGTTTTAGTTTTGATATCTTTTTTTTTCTTTTTCGTATTAAATCACACACCAAATTTTTTTTTATCAATTAAACTAAAAATTAATTAATAACACTGAGTTTCATTGTTTTCATTACTGTTATTATTAATCAATCAATAACATTTACAATAATTCAACCACTAATCTTTAACAAATTAAAGATTATAACAATTAATCAATAATTCAATCAATAATCTTTAATGAACAATTAATCAAAAAAATAATAAATCCATTCATCAATAATCTTTAATAAAGATTATTACAATTAAACAATAATTTTAAATTGATACAACTAACCTATAATCTTAAATAAATCAATTAATCAATGATTTTGATAATTTCAACCAAAATATCACCAAGTCATGTGTACTTTGACAGATATTGCGACTCTCCCGAATTGATTATAATTTATTTTAGCCAATTCATCAAAATAAATTTTCCGTTAACCACCTAAGAAAATAATGTGTATTCATAAGAAATTTTTAGTGATTTGAAGAGATGTAGGTTTATTTTAAATTTATGAACTATATTCACACAATTTGTAATTCATTTTTGGCATTTTTCATTTCATTCTTTTTTTTTTGCATGTAATTTTTGTCGTTTAGTTTTTGATCTCTCTCTCTCTCT